>VWZD01002257.1:1274-259304 GCA_013396695.1 Sakesphorus luctuosus | reverse complement strand
TCCTCTCCTCTCCTCTCCTCTCCTCTCCTCTCCTCTCCGTTGAGGTATGATAGATCTATGTGAGCTTTCCCCCCAGTAAAGAAGGAGCAGCATTACACCACTTCATTTTCAAGACTAGTTCTGTATCTCAACACGAAGACTCCAGGGACAGCAGTAGATTCTGTGCAATGCAGGGAATTAATCTCAAATGGTTTCAGAAAGCTCATTCTGGGGGGTAGGTGTCTTGGCAGTTTCATGGGTTGTGCATAGTTTTACTTTTTTAAGACAGACTTTTGGAAGGTTCCTAAGATATGGTGATGCAATGGATTCTTCCAAGGCATTATGTTCTGGTGGGGAAAGAGAAGTCAGCCTAGATGAGCCAAAGCTGAGGATTTTCACAAGTCCTTCAGCTGCTCCCCTATAATCCATGAGTGTAGGGGTGTAAATCCCAATCTAATATCTTGGTTATGTTTGTTCTACTACTAATAATAGTTCCACCTACTAGACAAGGGGCATAACTCACTGACATTTGTAAGGCCATCTGGGTCTTTCAAGTAAGATGCAGTATTAATCAAACATTCAGTAATAAAAACGTTGCTGAAATTTCTAATTTTTGCTATTGGGGGTCTTTCTGGCCTGGAATTGGGGGTTCTTGACAGGACCGCCCTGGTTTAGACAGCACAAAAATCTTTTCACATTACTTTTTATCTCCCATTTTTAGAACAACCAGTAAAAAAGAATAAATCCATTTGAAACATAAGCAGACTGTGCCCAAAGTTTGATGTAAAAGAGGAACAACTCATGGGGTCAAGAATGGTTAAGTGCAGCAGTGCTCAGTTACCTCTGTGTGACCTTCCTTGCAAACGTGGATGGGAGTCTCTCAGCAGTGCTGCAGATGTTGCAGGACTCTGCTAGTGTTGTTGAAAGACAGGGGTGATAAATAGCATTTGAGCCACGTTTCTCCCCTCCTTCAGGCAGAATTTGAGAATCTCAGGTATACAGCCTTGGGAGAATGATTCACGAGGTACCACTCGCCTCAGCTTCCTCTGAGGGAGAAAGCTGACACTTCCAGGACACTGACCTCAAGCCCATACACATTTTAAATGTTTCAGCACCTCAGGAAAACCACAATTAGACATTACCTCCCTGTATTTAACACTTAGAGACGAGCAAAAAACACCGCTGGGGAACGTCTGAAAAACAAATATCAGAGAGAAAAAAAACCCCAACCAACTCTGACACCACTTGGGTGAATTTAAGCTTGTTTGGAAGTTAGCTGAATACCTTTTTGCACCTCCCCACACAATCACCTTGCAGAAAAACAACCCCTCAGCCAAAAAAAAAAAAAGGTAAACCCACACAGATTTTGCACTTTGTAGGGGCAAATCTGCCTTCGTTATACAACTATGTCTGGCCAGGGTGAGCCTTGCACCCGCTCCTCATGCCTTCCCCTCCCGTGCAGCACACGAGCTGTAGACATTGGCAGCTGAGTGTAGGCAGGATCTCAGATATCATGGCAATATAAATAAATAGAGAACGATGAGATAAAATACATGGGCAGATGGAGGTGCTGATAGCAAGATAGGCTGATAGGGTGGTCAGGGTAACGGCACTTCAGCACACGCATAAACACGTGGGTTGTGCCCCTTACCTTGGGGGCAAAATATCCAGCATCCAACATGACACACACGTGGCCTTTCAGCCAAAAGTACTCCAAAGGCTTTAAGAAGAATAAACCTTACCTTGTACAGCACTTTGAGAGTAACAGCACCTTCTATTAAAATTTTTTTTTTTTATTGGCATACATTCCTATGTTGGACAGGCATGATTTGACCCCAAGATTTCAAGGAAAAGTTAAAAAACCACAGCACTCCAATATTTCTCTTACCCATCACCACCCTTTTAGGTAGGCAAATTCCCAGAGACTAAGCTGAGAGCTGCTTCTATTAGGAGAAATGTCCAAATAGCCATAAAACAAGTGATTTTTTTGTTACATTTCCAAATTTTCATAGAATCATAGGTCCCTTCCAATCTGTGGTTTAAGTTGGAAGGGACCTTGAGGATCATCTAGTTCCAGTCTTCCTGCCATGGGCAGGGACATCTTCTGCTAGATCAAGTTGCTCAAAGCCCCATCCAGTCTGGCCTTGAACACTTCGAGGGATGGGGCTGCCACAATCTCGCTGGGAAACCTGTTCCAGGGTCTCATCAGCCTCACAGTAAAGAATTTCCTCCTAATATCTAACCTAAACCCTGCCTCCTGTAAGTTTAAAGCCATCCCCCCTTGTCCTGTCACCCCATGCCCTTGTAAACAGTCCCTCTCCACCTCTCTTGTAGCCCTTTCAGGTACCTAAAGGCCATTTGAAGCCTTCTTTTCTCCAAGGTGAACAAGCTCAGTTGTCTCAATCTTTCTTCACAGTAGAAGTGTTTCATCCCTCTAATCATCTCTCTGGCCTCCTCTGGCCCCTGCTGCTATGAGGACCACTAGAGATAATGTGAGTGCCATAGGCTGTAGCCTTCCCTTGACGCTTGACCAGCTTTTCAGAGTGCAGACATTATTGTATCCCTGTACAAGCTCAGTGGTGATCCTGAATTTCTGCCTGTGGACATCATGCCATCATGAGCCCCTGCCCCAGAATGATGGCCAAAACCCCCACTCTAGTTATGATCTAGTTTGATACAGAGCCTGTTATTTGCTGGGTATTTTTGCCAGAGCACTGGTGATGACTTGGAACACTGCCCCTTGTCTCATGATTACTTTCTGGATTCAGCTTTTGGTAACAAGTAATTAGCACTTTCTAATCTGTGGTCTGGGGGGGGCATATATATATTAATAAATAGCATATTTTTTTGAGGGACTATTCACTGGTTGAATTTGCTGAAGAAATTTGTCACCAAAATAAATAAGAGAAGTGTTTAAAAATCATGACACTTGGGTACTTTTTTGGGTAAAATGAATCCTTTATGAAAAATAACATTTTGATTTGACTTTTAAACGGAATCTTTTTGCATTTTTCATTTCCAAATGGCGTTTTCTTTGAAGGATTGACCGAATTTAGAAAAATAAAGATAAGAAAGAAAACATTTAAATGACTCCCAAATGATACTCAACATTTAATTTTCAGATTAAGAAAATGTTTTGAGCTGTCTCAAATGATTTTTTGTTGTTGTTTATTTCATTAGAACCAAATGAAAACCTTCAAACTTCCCATTTTGTTTTGCTTTGCTTTGACTCTTGTCATTTTTTCCCTCTGCACTTATTATGCTTGGCCCTGCTGCTGGAAAATGCAGTAATTCTCTGAAGTGAATCACCACTGGTGACCTCTTTGAAAATAGTTTTGGTGATACACCTCAAACATCTCCAATCTTTCACGTCTTTCCTCAGGTCTGAGCATTTGTTAATTAAGCCTTGCCATACAGTGCCAAGGGAAAAAGCTATTACAATAAAATGAATGCAGGATTTTATGTGACCTTGTTGGAAATATCAGGATCATCATTTTTCCCAGCAAGGAGTAAACCTGAAATTATTGGAGTGTTTGTTTCCTCCTCAAACTATGACAGGAAATTCTGCATCACTGTTGGGGTTGGTTGTCTGTCTATGTAAAGTAGGTAAAAGTGCAGCCACAGGTGATGTTGGCTAAGAAATGATGGATTTTTTCTATGAATAAATGACACTGTCCAAGCACCAGTGTTACCTTGTCTGGGACATTTCACAAAAGGTAATCAGATACTGGTGCAAAAATAAAGAAAAAAAAAAAGAAAGACTGAACTTTCTGTGGATGTGTAATGCAAACAAAACCACAGCTTTGCCTTCCCCACCCTTGCACCAAAACTATGTTGAGGTTTTGGAAAGTATATTCATATTTTCATTTTCACTCCTCCAAGGTAGGACAAGAAGCAGGATGTGCTGAAATACCACAAAGGGCCGTCTGGTCTGGGTAGGTTTCCAGCACACTTCTGCAGAGCTCAGGATGGCTCTTGTTGGTGAGTGGGTTTGGAGGTGGGGCCTTTCCCGTTGAGTTGAAGCCTTCCCCCAGCCTCGCCATCTTTAGTGTAAAAATTGAATTTCTGCTATGGGTGATGGAGAATGTTCTGGCTGATGGGTAAAAAGAAGGCAAAGTAAAATTTTCACTTCTAAACTAAAACCATAAAATCATAGAATAACCTGATCAGAAAGGGACCCACAAGGATCATTGAGTCCAACTCCTGGCCCTGCCCAGGACAACCTCAAGAATCCCACCATGTGCCTGAGAGTGTTGTCCAAACACTCCTTGAACTCTGGCAGGGTTGGTGCTGTGACCACTTCCCTGGGGAACCTGTTCCAGTGGCCAGCTACCCTCTAGAGAAGAACTAATTTTAGAGTTCAGCCCTGTCACTGGTTAGGTTCTTGCTGAGCCTGCAAAGACTTCTGCTCTCACTGAAATCAAGGTGAATGTTACCCCTACCTTAGAACAGCACAGAGGTGGGCAGGCAGAGAGGGACCAGCAGCAGAAGAGTCAGTGAGAACAAACTAAGATTACTTAATAGGAGAATTACGGTCTTTTATTTGCATTGTTCCTTTTCTCCAACTCCAAGCTTTGCATTAAGCTGTCATTGTTAAAACATTGTGTTGGGCTACAGTCTCGGATTGAAAAAAAGACCTTAATGCAGCACAAACCCATGGTACAGTTGCTTTAAATGAAAATCAAGGGCAGGCAGCCTCCTGAGAACCTCAACGTTTAAGCAAGTTACAAGAAGAATTTCTCAGGTGAAACTGGAAAGGGTGCTCTGTGATGCCGAAGACCGGCCATGAGACTTCTGTGTTTACACCATCTTGGGTACTGCAAGAAACTTTCATGTGAAACTGTTTGCCAAAGCAGAAGTCCTAAATTGAAATGTGTTGACAGAAAGAATCTTACTACTTATATATAATTTGAGTACATCTTGAGGCAGGTTCTGAGATGATGAGGGTAAGTCAGAATCCACCCTCCTTCTTTCCGCCCCATGTCATGGCACTTCTTCCAGCACTGGCCAGGGCTCTCAGGGCATTCGGTGTTTCGGGTGCTGATGCTGGGCATCTTCCCTTCTCCCTATGTTTCAGGGAGAGACGAGGGTGCTGGGAATTTGGCAGGATAAGGCCCTTCACCTCATGCAATCCTATGACCCCGAGGGAGCCCACACACAGGTTTGTTCTGTAACACATAACAAACAACTTCGTTTTACTTAGAGGGAGGGAGATGAGCACTTTGAGTAAATGATGCATTAAATCAGGGCTGCCAACTGCACCTTGATGTGAGTGGTTTATGCCAAGATCTGTCTATCTATCTATCTATAAAATCTTTTATATTCCCAGCTCTTCCTGCTCATCTATCTATCCATCTCTCTCACTCTCTCCCTGTATATATTTTCCTTATTTCAAACTCTTTCTGTTTATCTGTCATTTAATCTACCTACTTATTTTGACGTCTGTCATCAGAACAGCATCTGTTAGGATGTTTTAATTGTGCTGGCAAAGTACACATTACAGTTCCCCTGACAAAATTACAATTTGATGGAAATCAAACTCCAGTTTAACTTGACTGAAATCAAGTGAAAACAGCAGTTGGGTGGCATGTTTTATTGTCAGTGGTCAGAGCTTGGAGCTGGAGTTTGGGGGCTGTAGGATCTAGCCCATGGCCTGCTGTGGAATCATTTTGTTGCAGTCTCTTTCTAGATCAAATAAAGTTTTTCGCTTTTTTTTTTTCTCATTTCTATGTTCTCCAGGTCTTCTGTGAGCACCATGAACTGGTTTTTATTTTTTTTTGTCTAGAAAACAGACTGATGGACTTTGTGGCACATGTAGATATGACACTTAGAGGCATGGTTCTGTGGAACTTGGCAGTTGTAGATTAATGATTTGACTCAATGATCTTAAAAATCTTTTCCAGCCTAAATTATTCTGTGATTCTATGATCTCTAGTGCACCTGAAAGGAAATGACATCTGGTTTTCCCCATAGTCTGCGCTCATATGTAAAAAAGGTACCCTCCATCTCTCTTTAAAGGCATTGAGCGTGGAGCTGCCATTTTGCATTGGAATTTGAGTGTGGGTAGTTGGTTGTACTCTTTCCAGTCCAGCTACCATTTTTTTTCTTTTTTTGTATATATTTTGCTTTCTGCCATCTGAAAGAAAATGAATGTGACCCTTTCTCTTCTCCCTCCATCCCTTCTCTCTCTGCTGTCCCCATGTTTTACTCTCTGTGTATGGTAAAACACATGCTTAGCTTACTTGGATTGTATTCCCATATATTAACTTCCACAGCCTGCAGCGAGCAATGAAAACCCAACTGAGCAGGGAAATAACTGTAGCTGTGCATTAGCTGGTAAAGGCAGAGGAAGAGTTTCAACATACACAAGGAAATCGAACCTCCCATTTGCATAAGACTAGACTGTGCTAATTTGTTAAGTGAATAGATAGATGAGAAACAAAAACATGCCTTAAAGCATGCATGGATGGTTACTGCAGAAACCAGTACCCAAAATGGGTCAGATCCAAAAGGGAAGCCGTCAGAGCCCACTGGCTGCTGCTGAAGTTGATCTTGATCAAAGGGTGAGTAAAAAGCAAATATTCATCTGCTTCATGAAACCGCAGCCCTTCAGTTTGGGAGGCAGCAGGGAGCCACCTCACACTAAAGGATGCTCCAGAAGTCATGGCACATCCAGGCCATATGAAGGATTTTTTGAGGTTCCTGCAAAACCAACGATAATTATTTTTTTTAAAAGTGTTCACCACACATATAAATATTTTCAGAGTTTGTTAGAGAAGTTTTGCTGGAGAAGCACAGAGTGAGGCAGATGGGAACATGATCTCATTTCCTTTCCTTTCCCAGTGAAGTGCTTGCCACTCTTGCAGACAAAACTTAAATTTCTCAAGGGAAATGAAATCAATGGAAGTCTCTGGGACTTTCCCTCTTTGTTACCTATGAAAGAGACAGACTTTAGGTCTGTACTCAAGAAACGTGATCAACTTCAGCAGCAAAGAGAGAGAGACTTGATATTAGCCATCACATGAATATACACGTACACCTATAAGATATATATATATGCATGTAAGTGTGCATATATATGCGTGTATATATATATATACATAAATCCAGCTGAGTAGGTTTCCCATGTTGAATAAATACCTGGGATCCCCAGGATTAGACAGTTTGATGCCATACACTTTTGCTAAGCATTTTCTATTTTCTCCACCAACTTGATTTATTTAACTAACAATAAAGAGTGATCTCGGAGCAAGAACAAAAATAATCGTTTCTTGATGCAAAAAAGCTGTAAAATAATAAATGCCAAGAGCTCGCAGAGATGAAAGACCTGAGGTGGTTGTTCTGGAGGAAGGGAAGCTGCTATGTGGAAGTGCAATAATATTTTCCTTGCCTTAAGACTATGAAGGCTTTTCTGTTCCAGCTTTCCCCTGGAGCTTTAGCAGGATACGGCCGTGTTATTACACCTTTGATAGTGCACAGCCAGGCGATAGCTGTGCTAGCAGGTGTGTTAGGGGTTGTAACGAAACTTTACAGTCAGGGCTTGTTTTCAGGAATCTGTTTGATTATGTCTTTAATTATGTTTGATTTATGTACAGCTAGGTGGCAAGAGACCACAGCAAACTGGTCCCTGTAGACGAGGTCCTGGGTGGCTCAGAAACATTGTGGTGTTTTCAGGTGGAGGTTATTGGACCCCCCACCCCAGGCTGCTGAGCTGGGTATCTATGAAGGCAGTTCCCTCTGCTGCCTACCTTTGGCTTGCTTCTGTCTGGTGCCACTTAATGGGGAGATACTGGTCATGATCCCTCCAACATTACTGAAAGCCATCTGAACACCTTCAGACAGAGGTGGTACTGGGACTTTTAGAAAGCAGGATGGAAGTAAATGCAATGTTCTCCTGAAAAAGTAGAAAATGCAGTAAATAACATGGGAAGGAACTTGAGAGGTGAAGTCAGTCAATCCTTCACTCTGACCTTGAGGTGTTTGAAGACAGGTTCAGCTCTTTTCCTCACAGGCTGATATTTGTCAGTGGTTCTTAAAACCTCCTCTTCCTGTATTTAATATGCTCACCATTAGAAATAATGTCTTGTCTGATGTCTCCAAGGAAAAACACAAGACTTCATACTATCCTTAAACCACCAATTACCTATTAGTTACATGGCAAGCCCAGGAGATCACAAGTTGCCCCTTGGGCAAGCAGCCATTACCCATTATGGAAAATAATTATCTGACTTTAGGATAACTGAAAAGAGGAGGATCATGGGCAAGGAGCTCAGAGAACTGCCAAGCATTTCATAGCTGGGAATGGCAGAGAAGGTATCCCCTTTGCCAGCAAACCACAAAGGAAAAATATACAGCTATAAAAGGGGTTCATGAACCTCAGTACATCACTGGGGTTGCTGCTTTTCCACTGGGCATTGGCAGCCCTCTGGCCTCCTACCCTATGGAAAATCCAATGAGGCCAAAGAGATATGAACTTTGAATGCAATCATAGGCTGAATCAGGGCTTGAATCTTAAACAGGAAGAACTATGAAACTTTGCCTCGTTGACAGGTCTATGGGTACTGTTTTTGACTCTTCATAATCATATTTACCCAATCCATTAGGTTTTCCAAAGAGGCCAGCAGGCATCTTTACTCTTGCAGACCCATCATATCCAAGGGGTATGAGTGTCTGGTATTTTTATAAGTGACTCTCTGTATGGACAGATTCTGTATATTCTCTCTGCCCAAGTTCCCAAGGAGAGGAGTTCTGTCCATTTTTTTTAGTTTTCTCCAGGGCGTGGTGGTGGTGTATTGTCCTCCTCCCCATGACATGAATGTGTACGGTGGGGAAACTCTATCTGACTGATTTTGGTATATTACTTTGATATTTTGTTGGCACTGATTCTTTGAAATAATTTCCTAATTAACTACTGCACTAATGAACACAAGAGGGCTGAGTACAGTTGTAACCACTTTTGTAGCATGCTATCCAAAATCCCTTGGAAAATCCTTAATGGTTCTGGGTGAGAACCTGTGTCGCTGCATGGCCTGTTCCTCAGTGAGGAGGTGCCCACTTAGCCCATGGAGCCTGAAACTGATTAGACTAGGCCTTCACTGGATTTGTTCTGTACCCCATTCCACCTCTTAAACTGAATTGTTTATCCTTCTTTGGGTGTTCCTGCTCTGCTTTCCTCACTCTTCTTTTCCTTAGGACAAGATATCAGCAAGAAAACTACTATTGAACTTAGTATGGATTCTATATAGCTGTATTTTTAGGGGAGTATTTGAAGTAGCAATTTTGAGGTGTTATCTGGTGTCTGTGGTAGATCAATGTGGAGGCAATGAGTGCATGTGGCTATGTCTGCTGCTTGTCTCTATTCATCTAGTCCTTGTCACACTGCCTCAGTGCATGAAATGCCCAAATATCTGAGGTCCTACTGCATCTCTTGCCTGCAGACATTCTGCTGACTCCAGCCTGCCCCAAGCTCTTGCTGCAGCACTCAGTTTGGCAGAGTGCTGCAAGCCATTTTGTAGGTCCTAATGACTGCACAGCCCTCATTTTGAAGGCTCCATGTTTGCTTCAGGTATGCCAAAAAAGGAGGGTGCGGTAAAGGCTTTGGTGAGTTGGCACCCACTGACATGAGTCAGTATTTTCAAGCCCTCAGTTTTGCAGATGGTGGAACCTGGAGCATGGCTCTGCTCATGGTCCTTCTCCTCCTCCTTCCTCTTTTCATCAAGGAGGCTGGTGCACGACTGCACAGGATGCTGACAGGAGCCATTGTGATGGTGACATCCTGGTTGATAGGGTGAGAAACAAGTGAGGAAAAGGAAGCAACACCCAGATGGCAAGAACAACCCAACACTGGGATGGCCACTGGGCCATGAGAGGTCCTCATCTCTTAAAGGATGTCATGGGCTTGAATTTTACCACTTGGATGGGAATTATCTTTGCAAGAATGTTGTGATAACTATCTAGAGCTGTCTACATGTGTGCACGGTTATCTTTGGCAATACAAAATATGAAACCAACAGCAAGGATATGATACAGTGTTGCATCTACCTATTATAAAATAAGGAGTGATGGGGTGAAGTTGAGATTGGGTTGAACCTAAATATCATAAAGGGCTTTCTTTGCTGTGAGAGCTTATGGGCAGTGGAGCAGCTATCATAGAAAAGTGGAGACTATGTCATATAGAGTATTTAAGACTGGTAATGTACCAATCTCAGCTTGCTGGGCTGCCTTTATCCGGTCTGCCCTTTCCTTCTTTAAAACATGTTTCCTCACCTGAGATCACCCAGCTCCTGGTGACAACAGATCAGGGCCATGCAGCCTGGCCTCTGACCAAGACAGGATTCTTCCACCTGCCCTGCCTATACCACACACAACAAAGAGGCTGCTGTTAGTTCACAACCATTTCCCCCACTCCTGATTTTTTAATCCTGAAGTAAACACGCTGCAGCTACAGGAGGGGTGGTATGCAGACACTGGGCCAGGACTGGCTTCCACCATGGTGGTAGGAATGGGAATTCCACTGCAGGCTAAGGGGAAGGGAGAGCCCTCCAAGCTAACGTGATGTGGGAGGTCTAATTCCTACCATCACAGAGACCTGATTTGTAGGCAACAGATTATTTCACTGGCTTTCACGATGGTTTTTATATACTAGGCTTTTTTTTTAGTGTTTTTTTTTACATGAAAGCAGGAGTGTGTGGATTTTGCAGGTAAATTATAATGAAAGCTGAAGGGTGCTTGTGTAGGCTTGCAGAGGGTTTGCACACAGAAAGCAAGCAGGGGCTGGAGGGAATAGCTGAATGCCCAGGGAAGGTTTAATTAGCATATAGTGAAAAATCTAAAGGTTATACCTAGCCCCAGTTTGGTGAAAGACAAAAAACTGACTGTTCTCAGAGCATACCTCAGCAGCAAACACTGTCGCACCTGATGCAATGCTTCCCTCTTGGGCCACCCACCTCCAAGACATGATTATGCAGTGAGAAAGGAGCAGCGCTTTGCACTTTCTGTTATCATGGTCCTTCTTAATTATACATGCGTAAGCGTTCAGACACGGCCACAATGAGCATGGTACACATCCAGGGGAAGTGAGATTCATCTGAGAATCTCCTCCTGCTTGGCAAGCATTTATTAACTCAGCCTCCCAACACTCCCGTGAGGAAAAATGTGTCGAAACCCATTTTCGGTATTAATTTGAAAAAGCAACAAACTTAAGCAAGCGAAGTGATTTGCTCAAAGCCAAAGAGCAGGTTGATGTGAAAGAGCTTGCCTTAAAAACCCAGAATAAGGGATTTTGCCCTTTGTCTGCTCACACGAGACCATGTTCCCACGTTGCCTTGTGTTTCTACAGAAACTACAACAGGGGGGTCCCTCTCCATGACTCAGGGGCTTGGTTCCAATCCAGACAGCCATGTTTCCATGATTACTCCTGCTTTATGTAAAATGGCCCTTGTACAGGCTCATCTTGCTGAGCTTTTTGGCGCTGTTCCTGGGCCTGACTGCTACCAAAGGGTAGGACTGCAGGATCACATTTCCATTTTGTAAGGAGACACACTTTCTCAGGATGTGTGTAAGCCTGCTTAATTTAAATAGGAAGTCTGCTTGAACCAGAGCTGCAAACATAGATCTGGTAAATTATTATTAAAATTATTATTATCATCATTAATATTCATTGCAGTAATGCATTGCATTCCCGATCAGAGCTCTTGTGCTAGGAAACAGTAATTGCCCTTTGCCATCTCAGGTCTAGATCCACCAGAGTTAAACTTCGAATTATGTGCTGACATTCATGGGTCTTACTGGGAGGCTATAAGTTGGGAACAAAAGTTGGCAGACCTTTGCTGAAATCTTTGCAACTGGGAGGCTATAAGTTGGGAACAAAAGTTGGCAGACCTTTGCTGAAATCTTTGCAACACAGCACCCTTCCTCAGCATCCTGGGGTAAAACTTCTCTCCATGGGAATAGCAGGTCTCCGTGTGAGAACCAGCCATCCTGTGCATGCTTTGTATTTGCAGGATCAAGGCTTCTATTAATGACAAGGCTTGACAATGGGTGAGACCTACAAAGAGAGGGAGAAGGAGGTGCCAAGAGTGTCTTGTGATTATGTGGTTGGCGTGTGTTTCTCCACCATGCAACAAAAAGAGAAAGAAAACCAGCTAGACTACAACAGGCATACTTGTGCGGCCTCCAGACTGCAGCGTCATTCACAACCTCACTTGGAAACCCTTGCAAAGTTTTATTAACATCTGGTCCTCCATGAGCAGTGATATTTTATGCACAGAAACTCAGTTTCGCCTCCTTCTTCTACCTTATCCTTTCTTGTGTGTATGCTGATTCTGCCCTTTTCTTCCTCTTTTTTTGGTGGTTGCCTAGTAGCTCGCAGTTGTATTCTGCCTTATCAGATCGTGCCTAGTTACAATCTTTCTCTATGTGCCGAGGGCAACCCACCATGAGAGCATATGGAATATTTTAGTGTGCATTGCTGGGTTTTTTCTCTTTCTGTTATTTATTTATTTATTTATTTTAATAGACTTTGGTTTTATTCCCAGCATAGTTTTGTTGCTATTCAGATTGTCTTTTGTCTCTGACATGCACAGTCTCAGAGCTATCAAAAGAATCAGGCAAACCAAGGAAGGTTATAAGGTTTGATGACTTTGGGGCCCTTTCAGCTTTGAAAAAACCCTAACCACTCATTCTGAGCAGGATTCAACTCTCCTTCTTTCTGGTATCTGACTGAAAAACCTGTGTTCAGTAGACGTAACATCCAAATTGCCTTTTTGAGGTGCCTACATTACTCCTGAGAATAGAGACAGCCTCCAAAACATGGCTTCTGAAATTCAGGCCATGCCATATGAAGAATAGAAAGGCACACATGTAGTGTGCTATTCCAGTTTTGTTTTGCCATGCTGGCTTTGTTGGATGGGACAAAAAGGGAAAGTCAATGACACCTGTAAACTGTTCCTTAAGAAGTGACAAAGAAAAGGATACTGCTTTTGGTATAGTGTGACGCATGACTAAATGAGGGCTGTTGGACTGCCTGTCGCTGGGAACTTGGCAAAGCCTGGCCTTCCATGTGAGTGCAGAACAGTGTTTCACACCTGGGGTGTGATCAAGGGGGAGTTGGTCATGTTGCTTTCCATAAGCTTCCTTTCTGATGGAAATTTGGCTCATGAGATGATGCTGTGTGCTGGGATGTGTGTGCATGTCTGTGTGTCTGTCTGCCTGGTAGCTTTAGAAGACATTAGCCAAATTCAATCACATTTGACAGCAAGGCTGTAGATTCAAAGATATGCAGGAAAACAGGAGCTGGAGATTTTGTCGAAAGAAAGACAACAATGTTAGGTCCACCCTTGTTAGACATCATAGAATCCACACAGGAATGATGTTTTGAATGCCCTACCTGTAAGAACAGCTTTGATCGGTTTATGCCCTATCAGACACCACAGACATCACTGTCTGCTTCTGTTTTCTAATCAGATAGGTCACAAACACATGCCTAAGCTTTCTCTTCTCTTCTCTTCTCTTCTCTTTTCTCTTCTCTTTCCTCTTCCTCTTCCTCTTCCTCTTCCTCTTCCTCTTCCTCTTCTCTCTTCCTCTGTTTCCCCCTTCTCTTTTATTTTTCTTCTTTCTTTTTCTCTCTTTTCATCACTAGTAAGGGAGCTCCTGCTGCAACCTTAGTACTACCCTTTTAGAAGTCAACAAATCAGCAGATAAAAATCACTCGGAGACAAGCTCCATGAGCCTGCTGTCCACTGACTATTTTTTCTCTCTTCTAATGCTTGGAAAGGGAGTCCCAGAAGGTGTAAGAAACTTATTAGCTTATTATTTGAGGGAAATCTAATCAGCAGGTGGTCTGTCATAATGACATTTCTGTGAATATAAGAGGAGAAAAAGCTTGGGGACATATTAGTGTTAAGTTTCCCACCCAAGACAAACCAAGGTAAGACCTCTTGGGTCAGAACACGACTGATCATTGTGGTCGTACCCTGTCACATATCTTGCAAGGAAGCTCACATCTTCTTGTGGGTAGGTTAGTACTGTTTCTCATTAATATGGCTCTGTAGGTGTGCCAGGCCCTTTCCAGACTAATTAAATAAAAGGTCTCTGCCCCAAGGAACTAACCCAGCAAGGGATGACAATAAACAACAAGAGGAAGAGGGTTACGCAAGTGAAAGATCATGAGATACATCTCATGTTGTACCAGTATGTTGGGCCAAATCCTCAAGTAATTACATAAAGCCCAATTTTGCCAAGTTGTTCATTGTAAGTTACTCCACCCTCATGTAAGAAATCCAATTGAATTCACTTAATGAGAAAAAGACATGGAGCTGTACTGAAAGGCAAACGATCATACCTGGTTTGGGAGAAAGGTACAAGTTCTCAAGAGAAAAAGAGTAGAAATGAGCTTTAAGCTGTTATCTAGGCAACATGTGGATATTTTGGTTTATTAAGCACTGCAACAAGGTAGAACAAAGCACCAGATTCTCTCAAAATTAATTATTTTCAGATTCAGTTCATTATGACTGGATGTTATAAGGCACTTACAAATCAATGGGAGACAAGAAATCTTGAGAATCCAGCTTCATGTATTTAAAACTGGATCTTCTGCATCAGCTATCAATTCCCATCTCTCCCTCAGAAAGACCTTGTCTGAGAAGTTCCCTCCTTCATGAAGCCACAATGACTCATACTTACAGTTGACATTCAAGGAACAAAGAAGTCTTCAGCATCTATCTTGATATTCATTTGGGCCAAGATGGCAAGTCCCAATCTGCTTTGCATTGAGCTTGGCGAGAGAGGGGTTGATGCTATAAAGATCAAAGCAGGTCCAGATTCCCCTGACGTTATTCTGCTTAAATGTGGGGTTTGAGGATAATTTCCAGTTCTAGTTTCAGGAAAATCTCCTAACTTTTAGCTGTGAGCCTTGGTCTATCAAGGAAACAAATTCTCCTGTACTGAGGGAAGCCAGGTCTATGGCAAATAACATCATTAGTGTTGGGAGACCTTTTTTTCCCACTGGATCGAGGCCATATACAGCTGAAATACAATTCCAAGAAGTGGGCAAACAACTGCAGGGAGGGAATAGCTGGGAGTGGGACTCTGTTCAGGTACGTAGGTTGAAGGCAAAAGAAACTTTGTGTATGTTGGCTCTGAAACCATGTGAGGTAGAGGGTGGTACAGAGAAAAGCTCAGACGGTAGCTCACCTCCTTCTTCCCCAGGGGCAAATGCCTTATTTTCAGTTAGGAATGGATACATAATAAAGGAGCCAGCTCTGTTGCCGTCATGATGCAGAACCTGGCAGTGCCTGTTTCAGAATGCTGGCTTAAGCATAAACAAGACCACATGAGAACAGGGAGAATGATGATGGACCCAAAATTTGTTAAAACTACTTGCAGAGCACATGCTTTACCTGTGCTTTGACAATCAGGGCTCTCTCAGAGCTTCCTGAGGTCCAGGGACTTGCTGCTCTCAGTGAGAAAAGTGTGATGCTGAGATTGTGTGGTTCCCTCTTGGACGAGGTTAGCTTACAGAGAAGAAGGAGTAGGACATCAGGGGTCCTATCAAGAACTTCCAGCTAACATAGTATCCTGTGAAAAATAGGGCCTTGCATTTGGCAGTCCACTGTCACCACCTGTCCCAGCTCCTGACCATCGCGGCTCAGCCACATCCAGCCCTGACACTGTGCATATATATGCATTCTAGGAAGCACAGATGGATGTCTGCTCAGCACCACCAGGGACTTGAATTACCACAGGCTCCTGTTTGTGTCCTGTCTGTCAGAAATGAAATAACTCCAGGGCTCAGGCAAGGGACTCGAAAGGGAAACTGATACAGAACAGTTAATACAACACCAGTCCTTTACTCTGAGGATGAGCCAGTCACTTCTGAGCAACATAAGAAATCCACTCCTGCCGAAAAGCATATGTTTCTTTTCTCTTTACAGCAAAGCTCTCATTTCAGGCACAGGTATTATTTGTTTCAAGAAATCCCTTTTTCTTGTGTCTGCTGTGGCTGACCCGATCATCTGAGAGCCCTGAGAGTGGTACTTATCCCTTCCTACTATTGTTTGCTCTCAAGACCAGTTTGGAAGTGCTGTGTGCATGTGTGTTTGTTTTGCTTCTCCTGATAGTTGTTGTTGGTTTTTTCCTTTCCTTTTCTCTGGGCTTAGATGTACACAAATGCAACAAAGAAATCAGAAGCAGGAGGACTGTGGCATGCAAATCTGTCAATGTGCTATTCAATTAGTGTATTGTTACAAGTGAAACACCAGCAGACCAGTGAGAAAAAGGAAGCACCAGGTGCTAAAAGGCCAACCAGACAGTTTTTGGTATAACATACCAGACAGGTTTTTCTCTCTTCAAGAAGTTTGCTTTTTCTTTCTCTCATACAGGCCCTTTAAAACTGGATGGCACCTCTTGAATCTCTATGTCCTATTTCTTTTTTATTTTAAATTCTTCCGTAAGTTGAAAATAGTTCACAGGGAAGGAAGCTTCTTGTTGGTATGTTTTTGCTCTTATGCCAACTGAAAGTCTTTTTTCCACCAGCTTGTGTTTATTGAGTTTCAATTTATGCCATTTGCTGTGCCCATACTGTCTTTTGGTTTAAATAGATCTTTTCTTTCTCCCTATTTACAGTCCTGATGTATTTATATATAAATCAACACTGTTGTCCCAGTGTTTGCTTTGTTCATCTAAACAAGACAAGATGTATCTTCTTTTCCTATGTCATGGGTTCACGATGTCCTCACACATCTCAGTACGTTACCTTTGTACTCTGAGTTCATATCTTCTAAATACAGGCACCTAGGACCTATTCTGTTGCTTTAGAGGTTGTCCTCCGAGTGTTTTGTGTAGATCAAGACAGAAATTCCCCTATCCTTATGGGAAACATCTTGTGAGACACCTTTTTGACGGCCTTGTTTCCTGTTCCTTGTAATGGTTGCTCCAATTCTGTTGAATACTTTCTCAATAATCATTGAGTGCGCTTTCAGTCAGTTCACAGGTGACATGAGGTTGGGTGGGAGTATTGGCCTGTTGGAGGGCAGGAAGGCTCTGCAGAGTGATCTGGACAGTCTGGCTGGATGGGCCAAGGCCAGTTGGATGAGGTTCAATGAGATAAAGTGCCAGGTCCTGCCCTTGGGTCACAACAACCACCTGCAGCACTACAGTATGAGGGAAGAGCTTCTGGGGAGCTGCCTGGTGGAAAAGGACCTGAAGGTGTTGGTCAAGAGCCAGATGAGTCAGCAGTGTGCCCAGGTGGCCAAGGCCAACGGCATCCTGGCTCGTATAAGAAACAGTGTGATCAGCAGGGCCAGGGCAGTGATTGTCCCCCTGTACTCAGCACTAGTGAGGCTGTACCTTGAATTATGTACTCAGTTTTGGGGCCCCAGATTATCTGAATTTTAAAGGTCCCTTCAAACCCAAACTATTCTATAATTCTGTAAAGAAAGACTCTGAGGTGCTGGAGTGTGTCCAGAGAAGAGAAAAGAAGCTGGTGAAGAGTCAAGAAAAAAAAGCCATATCAGGAGTAGCTGAGGGAGATGAGGGTGTTTAGCCTGGAAAAAAGGAGGTCTAGGGGGACCTTATGGCCATCTATGACTACCTGAGAGGACATTGCAGTGAGGTGGTATTTGATTTCTTCTCCTCAATAACAAGGAATGNCCCAAACTATTCTATAATTCTGTAAAGAAAGACTCTGAGGTGCTGGAGTGTGTCCAGAGAAGAGAAAAGAAGCTGGTGAAGAGTCAAGAAAAAAAAGCCATATCAGGAGTAGCTGAGGGAGATGAGGGTGTTTAGCCTGGAAAAAAGGAGGTCTAGGGGGACCTTATGGCCATCTATGACTACCTGAGAGGACATTGCAGTGAGGTGGTATTTGATTTCTTCTCCTCAATAACAAGGAATGGGACAAGAAGAAATGGCCTCAAGTTTTGCCAGTGTAGTTTTATGTTGGACATTACGAAAAATGTCTTCATCAGTGTCTTCAGCACTCAAAGAGGGTGTCCAGGGTGGTGGTGGAGTCACCATTCATGGAGGGAGTTCAAAGTTAAATGCCTCCCTGACATCCGATCCTGTCAGATCTCGGAAGCTAAGCAGGGTCAGCCCTGGTTAGTACTTGGATGGGAGACCTCCTGGGAAATGCTAGGTGCTGTAGGTTCTAGTCCTGAGGACTTCACTGTCACTGTCCAAGCTTGCTCGGCCATGGCAGATGGACCTTAGGACTTAAATGGTGGGACATAAAAAATCCTCTGCGCAGGCTGGAAGGGCACACCCACATGGGGAGAGCCCTTCCCAGATCTTCATTCGCGAAACTGAGCCACACAAAAATGTGGCACTTAGGGACAGGTTTTAGTGGTGGCACTTGGTGACATGGTTTGATACTGGCCTTGGCAGTGCTGGGTTAATGTCTGGACTCAATGATCTTAAAGGTCTTTTCCAACCTAAGAGATTTTATGATTCTATAGTCCATGTGTCCCACTTTTTTGTATCTTTTTAAATAAAATAGCTTCAAAATCTCTCATTAGCACCTATCTATTAATGTAGCCATCCAGTATCCATCTCAAATATTTTTAGGGTTACTGTCTACTTTAAACTAATGGTCCATGGTTCCTCTACAGACACAGGAGAGAAAATAGGTTTCATATTCTATGACAGGTGTCTGAAAAAGACATCTTCAGACACTGATGCATCAACTTACATCTTTACTTGAGTATAGCAGGAATTTAACAAGCTGTCCTGGATTACATGTTTAACACAGCTAGAGTTAACTGAGATGCTTGATCCCTTCTGTACTGAACCTCCAGTTCTCAAGGAAGTACAGGCCATCTTATATGATAACTTTATTATCTCTGGCACTGACAGCAATGCCTTCTGAGTATCTGTTAGCATCAAATTCTGATAACACTGTCCCACTTTTTGTGACAGGGACTTTTTGCAAAATATCAAATAAACCTGATATCTGAAGAACTGCAGCCGTAACTTCCTTGCAGCTCAGTACTTCCTCTCTCAACACCATATGTTGTAATTTCCTGTGTAGTGACTCCCTTTTCCACCCTAAAATTCCTCTCCTGATTTCCATATTCTACCACTTAATAATTTCCCATGAGGTACCCTATCAACCGCTTTTCTGAAGTCCAGAGAGATTAGATCTACTCCATTTCCTTTCATTAGAAAATCAGCGATCTTATCAAAGCAAACTATCAGGTCAGTTCAGAACAATCTATCTTTGTCAGAAAACATGCTGTGTTTTAATGCAATTTTCATTTACATCCATGTCTTTAATTATTCTTGACTGCTGGAGGTGTTCCATAGTCTGACTTATTGCTGATGCCAGTCCACATTTTCTGGTTCAACTCCTTCAACCTAGGACTTGGTAGGCCTTTAAAAATTATTCACAGTCAGACTTTGTATCTATGTTTAGGCAAGTCAATAAAATGGTCCAGGGCTCATTCTCTGATCCCAAAGATCATGACAAGACAAGGCTTGAAATGGTACACTCAAACTCTAAAATCCAACTTCCCACCAAAAAAGAGTTGTCCCATGGGTACTGTGTACCAGGAATGATGCACATGATGTCTTCTGAACCATGCCTCAGCATGCCAGATGCCACCCGACAAAACTTGCTAGGGACATGGCCAAAAGCAGGGCAATCACATGCCCTGGCCTTGGTTAATATGCTAGTATAGGCAAAACTAATAGTTCTTTGTGCCTTTCCTCAGACCTTTGCAAAGAGATTGTTTTGTTTTCCCTTGAGCTGATGGCAGTTTCGAGGAGGCACTTCATAGTCCCATCCCCTCTTTAGCATTAGCCTTTATGCCTCTAAGCCCCTGTTCAGTATTCCCATCCTTTACTAGAAACTTCAGTGATTTGTTTGAATTTCCTTTGCAAATTCTAACTGTGTTTGACTTGTGGCAATTCTTCCAGTTGATGCCTTTCTTTCAACCATCATATTTTGGCCATCAAAAATTTTAGTGTTTAATTTGTGATGGGGACAATCCGTCTGTTTGCAGAGTCTATGAATGACCCGAAGCACTCATCTCCATTAAATTCCTTAGAAGTTCGGGGAGAAAAGTCCCATCCTGTATTTACACATCTCTCTTTATTTGCTCACTCTTATTCTTGGTACAATGAACTACTAACAAGACAATTGAATGTTGTAGGTGAGGTCTTCAATCTAAAGGCAGCTCTGTTGGATCAATTGTTTATTTTTGTAGATTGAGACCTGCGTTTTCCCTGGTGAACCAGGATGAGAAAGATTTGATGCCATTTTTTCCTCTGCAGCTCAGATGCAAATAGCATTGTTGCTCCTATGCAAAGATTTTTTCCTCTCCACCCCTGTGACGTGAAACATAAGGCTGCACATTTCAGTTACTTTTTGGATAGAGGCAATAATTTCTTAATTTGCCCTAAAGGGCCACGCACATAAATGGAGAGGAAAAAAATAAAGAGCTTGTGGAATTGATTGGAGAAGAGATGCATCTTGTTCAAACTAGAAGTGAAAATATATTCCAAAGGAGAAATCATTAGCATTTTCATTAAATGCCAAAGAGTGTGACTATTAGACCTACCTCAGGCAACCCTGGGGTTGAAAACTTTTCAGCAAGATTTAATTGATCCAGATGTATTGAGGTTGTTTTTGTTTTTTACCCCTTCCACCCTTCTGCCCCCTGCTTAAATCTCTGTACTCGATCACCTGTGAGAAAACCCCAAACCGAACCAAATTAAAATAAATAAACAACGCCTTCAGCCCACGCCCTGGAATGAAAACTGCAGTGTAATATGAAATGTGTCCTGATCGTCTTGTTATGGAGCCCAGTGACTCACCAACTGCTACAATTGGGGTTAGATAAAATAAAGGGATTATAATTAAGGAGGCAGCAGGAGGATGTTAACTGGGCAGTCAGATGGAGGCAGGCACATTACAGATTTGGGTGTGCTGGGGTTTGCCCTGGAGGTCTGCCAGGGATGCATGGATACATGGCTTGGCTGGGTGATTTGCAGCAGAGGGTCTACTTAGAGGAATATAACAGGGGCCAGTTTGGCTCTTTCAGTACACTGGAAGGAGGGCTTCCAGCTCCTGTTTGGTCTACTGTAGGTATCCCTCCAAAAGGTCCAGTTTCCCACCAACCATGAAGATGGATGGTGAAGGGCTCACCTGCCAGTCCTGGTCACGGGGAGTCATGAAACCATCACTGCACTTGTCTGAGGATTAGGCAGTATATCTAGGCAATGTTTTGATCCTGAATGTTGATGTAGGGTCCTCTTTCCCTTGAAAAGAAATCTAAATCAGCCCTCCAGACCCAGCAGAAATCACCTCTGGTGACCATAAATAGGGCCAGTGCAGGCAGCATCCTCCATGGCAGTAGTGGGCAACTTTACCAGTGATGGGAGAGAAGATAACAGCTTGGTGTCATGTGATGATTAGGTTTAGACTACATGCTTGGCACAGCAGCAGTAATACTTTAAACTGTTGGATACAAATCATGCAGCAGGTAGGCAGATTGGGTCTTCAAATACTTGCCACAATCATAGAGACATTTTTTCTGTCCTCATGTTCTCATCTTGTTTTGCCACTTCTTGGATTCCTGGAGTAAAATGACTGAAGAAATAATTCTGCCAAAATCTCCTGTGTACTTACTTTCTGAGTGAGCTGGCCTCAAAGTCCCAAAGCCAGGTGGATCATATGATGGTGTTTCACATGCCAGAGCAGGGCCACAAATGATCTATGGCCAGTGCAAATGGTTATTATGTAAGTCCATGGAAGCCATTTGCCTGGGTGCAAAGCACCTAATGCTTCTGTTTGGAATAGCTTAAAACCTCCAGTAATTATCCAGAGGAGCCCTGTGAACACTCTCTTGATTAGCTATCAGGTTAGAACTGGACCTGAGATGAAGTCTGTGAAAATGCAGTCATGGTCGGAAAGGATTGCAGGAGTCATCTGGGGCTGTGACTCTGGTATCAGAGTATCTTGGAAGGAAAAGTGCGATGATTTCTCTAATGAAAACTATAATGGGAGTTTTGGTAGAATGTTCTGTATTATTCCTCAGGCTGGAGTTTTGCCAGGACACTGGAATTCAAGTACCTGAATTCAATGTTTCCCTGATGGAGTTGGTAGCTGGCTAAGCCAGCAGCTGTTGTCCAAACCTTCACCCCTGGATCAGCCACACGTGTGTCCTTGTTTCCTCATGCTCCTCTGCCCATCTGTATCTACCTGCCTGTTGTCACTCCTCTGTCACTTACACTGGGAATGCCCTGGGGCTGACATCCCCTTTTTGTTCTGGGCTTGCGCAGCTTCTTGCACAAGAAGCCCTGTGGTGATACGGCCAAACAACAATTGCTAAGGGTGAAAGATCGCCAGGTTAGAGATGGCAAAACCAGTCCTCAGGACTGGCTGTGTAATAGAATAACAACAACAAATTCATAATAATAATGGCAGAGGAATAATGAATGGTTATATTCAAATGTTAGCTAGCTAGAGCTCGCCACTTGCCTTTTCTGCAGCTCCTATAAAATTTCCTCTCCTTGCTGAACATGTATTTGCCTGCACTGTCAATGTGCTAATTCTGCTCCTCACAGTTTTTGCTGTATCTTCCTCAATTAAAAGGAAAAAAAAAGAAGAAATAAAAATCAAATCACATGGCATCAAAGAGCTACATCAGGAGGTCATTGCATCAAATGCTGCCGCTAGTTTAATAAAGGAACTGACTAATATGCTCATTAGTGGTGCTCGTTGCTAATGCCCAATCAGATAATGAAATTGAAATATCATGTTTCAGGGTGTAATCAGGATCCCTGCAGGTGCTGGGATGGAATTGCCCCATAGGTACAGCATTACACAGTTAACTAGGTGTGTTACTTGATGGGGTGTTTCAGCTTCCCAAGCCTGCGGGTAGGAAGAGATGAGCAGGACTGTCAGTGTAGCTGGTGAGAATGGGGAACTGGGTTGGAAACAAGGGAAAAAATGCTGAGATGTCTTGGGTTAAAGTGGATAGGGGCAGCTGGGAGCAAATGGCATGTGTCAAGCCATCTATGGGACCAGGTAGGAGCAGGTGGATGTGTGGAGACGCAGTACTGGCGCTGTGGGAAGACATGTCAAGCTGCCTGCAGATGAGGAGCTCCTTGGGTTGGCTGAGTACCGATGGGTGTGTGCAGAGAAGCACACTGAAGCAGGGCTCCTAGGAACATCAAAGGCTTCACTGCCTCCCTGACATTTGGAAAGTGGAGAAGAAAAGACTAGTGTGGATGCAAAATCCCTGTGCAAGGAATTGCAGGTAGAGGAGTCCTATTAAAACACCCCTGAGTGGGGATACTGAGTTGCTTTTAGCTCCTTAGCTCCAGCTCTAGCCTATTTGGAAAGCACTTGGATAGCAGGTGGTAGGGAGAAGGGATGCATGTTGCCTGCCTGGGTCTTCAGTGTCACTTACACAAGGCTTTTAATCCCCATTGTTCCAGAAAAGCTGCAATTGCAATTTCATTGTTCAGGGATGGCAGACAAGCGTGTCACAAGCCTAGCACCAGCTTTCTCTTCCCCAACACAAACATTTCCTTCTAAGTTTTCCACTAAGTGGCTAAGTCTGAAGAACTTTCCAGAACTCTTTTTTAATTGCATTTTTTTTTAAATCACAAAAATGAAAACATTAAAAAATTCAAACCCAACCCCAGTCTAATCAATGCTACCAGACTTTGGGTAAACTGGGCTGAATGACAAGTTTTCCGGAGGAATTTGTTCTGTATGGAAGTTAACTTTAAACACTTTTCTTCATTGCCAGATGTTTTAATACTGGATGAGCCAATGAAACACTTCAGAGACACTCAAATTACTTTCCAAGTTGCTCACAGAATATGTTCTGCTGAGACAACACTAGGCTAGGGACTTCAGTGGGATTAGCAGTAAAGCAAAGTTTTGTTTAACTACAGTATTTTAGATTGTCTTCCAATCTTTCTTTCTTTTTATTTTTCTCCCTCCTGTTCCCAGTTGCTTAACAATAAAAACTTACATGTCCATAACAACCCCTCCTGGCTAGTGTCTCTCAACACTTTCTGTTTGTCCTCCTCTTCTTCTGACATCCCAAAACTTCTTCCTTCCACCTTTTTTTCATGCACTCTCCCAGAAAGACAGTTCAAATCCTTTCAGAAGGAGGAATGAGCTCCCCCAGTACTTACTCATCTGCTGTGAGGTCCTTCAGAAGAAGGATGAGAGAGGTTAGTAAGAGGAAAATGCATGTCCCTTCCTTGGGTTTCTCAGAGAAAAATCTTTGCTTAACTCCAGGAGAAGGCTCAGGGCCATGAATCCTCTGGGAAGGGAGACATCCTCTTGCTGCCCAGAATAGGGTACCTACACATTACAAGGAGGCAGGATTTAAAATATTTCATTTTTTCTCTTTTCCCGTTGGTGTTCTCTATTGGTTAGTTTAGGCAGGCTCGTAAGCCATGTTCAGACTACTATGAAACCTACCTTTGGTGGATTCTGCAGAGGTATCCATGGGAATTAGGTCCCTATATAATTACACTTAAGCACCTAAAGCTATGGCTGTGTTGATAAACTAAACAAGGCCAGGGCTCAAGCCCAGGTACTGGCACATGATCTCTCAAATTATTCAACCCTTAACATGGTCCCTGATGATGGTTTTTGTCCTGTTCCAACTAGCATTCTCCCAGACAATGCCTGGGCATGGTCCAGGAACAGCCTGGGCCAGGGAGCATCACCACAGGCAGTTCAGATGCAGCCCCCTGGTTTTGGAAGGAAAGACGCTTATCAGCACGGGCTCAAATTGGTCTGTGCCAATTGGCCCCTAGGCCAAAGAACAGCCCCATGCATGTCTGATTTACTAGAATAGATGAAGTTAAATGCTTTCAAGAATGTAGTCTGTGATGCTAAATAGGGACTTGGGAGCACAGCAAGGATCCTAATGCTTAGAAAGAAAGGAGGATAAAATTGGCACATGGTTTAACCAAATACTAGCCCATTCCTTCCTACTGTGCACAGTTTCATTTCCAGAAGACCCAAAAGGGACAAGATTGCTACTTGCCCTTTTCTGCTGCTGTTATTTTCTTGTACAATCATAATCCACTTGTGGCCACTTCTCAGATCTCTCAACAATATAAAAGTCATGAAGTGGACAACTACATTAGCAAGTCAATGGAAGTGGATTCTTTAGCAGGAACAAGATGCTCTGGTGTTTTCTTTCAGATTCCTGTCAGAAGTGTTTGATGTGTGGTGAAACAAGATTTTTCTCTCCTTCTAATCTGCTCCAGTGCCATATTGGGTGGAAGATGGTTATGAGACTTCAGCACTGGTGCTGGTGAGAATAACCCTGGGGAGATGATGCTGGCGCATTCTCACAACACAAAATGAAATTTGGCATAACTGTATCCCTTGCCACTAGCACTCAGCCATCCAGTGGAACAATGGAGCCTGTGTTAGAGCAGCACCTCACAGAGGGGTGCCCTTGTCCCCAGTCAGCTCACCAAGCAGCACGACGCCACAAGCACTAAACCCAAAAGAGCATCCATGTACTACAAACTGAGGGGCTCTGAACACGCTGCTTGAAAAACTTTGCTGTAATCTTCTTTGCATTAACATTTAGAGGAGTTTGACAGCCTGTTGGAAATTTGCTGAATTGGACAAAACAGCAGAAAAGGGAAAAAAACGAGAGAGAAAAAAGCACAGTTTTTAAATTTTGACTTCAGAACACATTTTGAGTTGATCCACTCAAATTTCTGCCTTTGTGAAATCTAACTTTCTTGCGTTAAAAATTATATGTCTCTTATACATGCACATTTGAAGTGTGTGTGTTCATTACAAACAGAGGTTTGTGTAATAGATATGTTTGTGTCTTCTTTATTGCTAGATGGATACATTGTGTTATAATCCCTGATCCCTGTGGCAATGGAGACCCTGTTTAAAATCGTGGTCTTGCTGGGCTAGAAACATGGCTGCTTGGTGATGAGTGCCCAGGTGTCAGCAGTCGTCCAGCCCGAGGGGTGAAGGATCAGCCCTACAGTTTTTCTCAGGATCCTGCTTCCTCATGGGCATTTCACTATGGAGTACGTGTTACTAGGATGTCTGGAGGCAAAGTCCCCACTCCTTTATATGTCATTTCGGTGTCTGGAGGTGACATGGTTGAAGCTGAAGAAGACAGTGGCAGAGCTTAGCTAAACCCAGCCTGCTGGAGTTATCGGTTGTGATCTTAACTAGAAGGTCCTTTTTCTGCTCACTTACCCTTGCACACATGCACGTAATTGCAGTGTGAATTCATAATATAAACCATGATGTAATAGACACCAACTCAACTTAATTACTGTACAAATGAACAACAACTTAAATCACAAGCAGAGTCCCATTAAAAGTAATCAGATCCTGGGTGGGGAGATGGTTAAAGGTAATGTTTGAACTCCAAAGAAAAATATGCTCTTGTTTGGACATAATTTGGTTTCTTTTTTTATTGTTATTTTTTCTTACACAGTGTATTTTTACTCTCTCACCCTGTCTCTCTCTCATTATAATTTTTTCAGCCTTTCCTGATAAACCAAACTAGTCTAGACATATCTTTTGAGAGCAAATGTTCTCTAAGCTATGTTCATTCCTTGTGAGTTTGTACGTTAATCATTAAATATAATTAATTAGAACATCTTGTAATTAACTTGGAAAGCGAAATTATATGAGGGAATGAGTTTGTAACCACATCACGTTTGAAATAAAAATAAAACTTTGACTAAAAGGAATAACTGCTCTTTGGAATTAGGTAAGTTACAATGTTGGATTGGCTCACCTGAAGATATAATGTTGGCTCTGACCTCATGCACATATATCAACCACATTTCACATTGATACACATGTTCACATACACATGTATGGGTATACCATAGTGTCATAGTCCAGAGGTAGCCCAGTACAGGGATGCTTTAAGCCACCTCTCTGTCTTCTTATGCCTCTGCACTGTGAAGGGACTTGACAAACACATCATCAAGCAGCCTTAGTGTTTCTCTGCCTTGCCCTGACTCGTTGTGATGGCCCTTTGGGTATGATGCTGGCTGAAAATTGTCGCCTTTCATGGCAAGCTTTCCTGCCAAGGCTGTCAAGAACTGGCAGGGGGTGGCAGACAGCTGGCCAGGGGGCTATCCCCTAGCCGGAGATCCCTGGTCCAAAGGAATCCTCACATACATGCTGGGACCAGTTTTCAAGTCCACCAGTTATCCAAAAAGCAGGTTCTGGGCTCACCCGTGGAGCACAGCTAATGAATAACCTTAGCTGTCTGGTTTAAAAAAAAAAGAGCAATCTCTTCTTGCCAAGAAGTTGTTCCCATCAAAAGGTAAATACTTCAGTTGTTTCCTTGTAAGTGTGAAGAATTTTGTAATCCTTGCTTGATTGAATAATTTGGGGATGTTCTGGGAGACAGAAACTTCTCTATGCCCAGTAGAAACACACCTGCTCATGACTGCTGCAACATCCCAGGACAAGATACTGAGCCTCGGGGCTTTGGGCTGAGAAGTCCCTGAGGTCTTTAGGAGCAGCAGTCCTGGGGAATCTCCAGTTGCTTACCTATAGGGTGTTGGGAAGGCTAGAGTGACTTCACAGCAGCTCCTGAAGCTTTACTGGACTCTGCCATTTGCTCTTCATACAGCCTAGAGCATGTCATTACACCTCTGTTTTTCCTTCCTCTCTGTCCTTGTTGAGTACATCATGCTGGTGAGGAGATCATCCTTTCTCTATGCTTTGGACAGGCAGTACTGCCAGCCAAAAGGGCTCTTTCACCTCTGTCACCCCCCAGTTGGGATGATGCCTTCCCCCGTCACTGACATCTGCCCAAACAGACCAGAGGACTTAGTTTCTTTGAGCTCAATCTTGAATTCCCCCTTTTGCTGTTTTGGCAGGTGGAAAGGCAAAACCTCTCTCCAGTTACTTTTCTACCCTCCACAGCCCTGCAATCCCTCAGCTAATTTGTTCATCACCACCTAGGTGCAGAAACTTTCCTCAAAATTTTGTGGTTGGTTTTCAGGCCAATGGAGGCAGGGGAGGGGAGGAAAAGGGCTGAGATGGGGAAGATCAGAGCTGGAGTGGGAGAAAGGATCCTCAAAAGATGAGGGAGATGAAAGATGGAATAATCTCAAGTCCCAAAACCTGGAGGTAAAGAGACATTATAGGTGACTGCAGTGAGGCAAAGACCTTGTCTCTTCTGGGGCCATGAGATGAATGACCAAAGGGCTTGGAAATGTGATCTTGGATATCTGTCTCCATTCATCAGTGCATTCCTGCTTTGTGCTGAGCTCTCAAACTGCATGTTGACCGCCTTCACTGACTCTTAGGCTGGAAATCAGCTTAGAAGACATCACTCAGCTTACACTTGATCAGGTTGAGGAGGGTTAATTATTTTCAAGTGGCTCAAAAATATAATCTCCCCCTTGGTGAGCAGAGGAAACAGGATGTGGATTTGCAGGACCAGGATGGAAGGGGAGAGGCACTAAGAACATGACTCTTATCCCTTCACCTCCTGTCTCAGCTTCCCTCCCTGTGGGTAGCACCTTGTCACTGAGGCAGGCACCAGGGGTGGGATGCATCTTGCCTAATGCTGAGCAGGTTGACATTAGACAACTGGGGCAAACTAGAAAGGTTGTAGGACCTTCCCCAGACAGGCGGGAGGGGCAGGCACCATTGTGAGAAGAGTATCCTGTTGCTTAAGGGGGCTAAGATCCATCCAGTTTACATACTTGGGCTGACAAATGAAGTGCCCATCTTACTCTTCAATGGTGACATGAATCCCACACCAAAAAAGAAACAGGAGTTGGAGTTATCTGCCTGAAGAGGAGCTTCATTCTGCATCCTACCCCCATTCTTCCTACTCTCCTACCTCCACTTCAGCTTCATCTGTCCTTCTTGGCCTTTTTACTTTGGCAAAACTCCCATTTTGGAGCAAGATAAGATGGGCCTGATCCTGACATGTAAGAGAAACTCTGCTCTGTATGGGACACAACACCTGGCCACATTTATTGTTTTGCAGATAAAGGGCACCATGAATAAATGAGGAAGCATGCATATGCCCAAGGAACAACAATGAACGACAATAAAAAAATCTGAAAGAGATGTGACAGTAGTTTTGAATAGCGGTGACACTGAGCAAACACTTCACACAATGTGGAGGGTGATATAATATCCTGCCCTTTCAGAGTGTCACTGTGACATGTATTTAACATTCATTGGCAGCAGCAGCCTGGCCTGCTTCTCACACTGCAAGGTGCTGAGCATACATCTAGGAAAAAAGAAGATAGTCACAGAGATGCACCCAGTTCACTGCTCTTTTCTATGTGGGTGTGAATCTACCTTAGTGGAACCCATGGGAGCTTTACTACTGACTTTAGTCCCTATTAAACTCCCTGATGAGTAGTAGAAAATTAGGCATGCGTGGAGTGAAGGGTGTTTATGAAAAGCAAGGTCTAATGAGAACCCAGTTTCAGAGTTAATTACGGAACAACCATTGCCGCTCCCTAACCCAATACTGCTCCTGATTCTGATCTCGCTGCATGGGAAAGCGAGATACTTTATACCCATGAGGGCTCTTGGGCTGCATATAGCTCTTGAGCAATTTAAGTGCATTTATGCTGGGTGATATCATGTGATCGGCAGTGGGACTGCACTGATGCCGGGCTGCTGGGTAATCTGTGGGATGAAGCAAATCAGCAGGACTTGCCAGGTCATGCCCAGCCCCATCCCATCCCACAGTGGTGCAGAGAGAAGGAGGAGAGCTGTTGTTATCTCATCAGTGAACCACTCCTGCTGCTCTCCCTCCCTTCACTCTCTGATGTGCCTGATACGTGTCTTCTGTCTCTCAGCTGAAGGAAAGGTGTTGGTAGATGGTTTGTAAGGTCAGCAAGATGCGCCAGTGTTGGGATCAATTGAGTAGTACCCACGTGTGTATGTAATCAGGATCTGGCCCTCTGCTAATTAAAAAGCTTAAACAAACACATGCAAATGAGACAGATATGAACACGCAGGTGGATTGCTGGAAACAACACCCTCCACTCCTTCAATTGAGGGGGCAGCCAGTCCCAGCACTCCCTTTTGTTTTGTTGTTTCCACAAAAAAGCTGCCTCTGTTGTGGGGAAGTTTCCCCTTGGTTGAGCTCAGCGCGTATGGTCCTGGGGCATAAACAGCCTCTTGTCCCATGACACACGCTTGTCCTGAGATTACACACACACAGCTTGTCGGGGATGGCACAAAACACTTCACTGGGAGTGTAAGGAAAAGCCACTTTCCCATTTCTCTTGACCTTGCGTTTGATGGGCTGAGAGCCTTTTGAGAATGATGCTCAGAGCGTTTGCAGCATGTGACAGATATTTCTGGGTCTGATTCTTTTCTCCATAAGGCTATAGTACATAGCAGACCTGGAAAAATTTCCTGGGAAAGATCGACTTTTTGCTCTAAGAATAATGCATCAAACAGGGACACAGGTGACAGCTCTGGGGCCCTCAAACCTAAATCAAGGTGAAATTGATCATATTTTTCAGTACAAACTAGATTCTGAGGTAACTCTTATAAATACTTGCACTGCTCTTGTCACTGCACTTCCAGAGTCCTTTGAGACTAGGGATTTTTCCCACTAACATAAACGGTCCTTTGATAATGGAAAATTTGCCTGAGTAAAGGCTGACTGTTTAATGCAGTGATTAAGTCATTGCTTTAATCTGGCATAGCTCTTGAAAAAGCTGCTGGAAAGAGTTACTGGAAGGGTCCTTTGAGTTCCCTTTTCCCTACAGCCACTCATTCCCTTTGTGCTTACACTGATGTTCATGGGTCTGCGTGGTGATACAGATCAGGGAATTGATCTGGCCATAAACTCAGTTGGCCAAAAAAAGAAAACAAACAAACAAACAACACAAAATAAAAACAAAAAAACCCAACAAAAACTAAACCTCGGTGATTTTTTCCAACAATGTGTCAACATCAGATCCACTGTCAGTCAGAGGGAGATGATGGGAATGGGAGGAAGCCATGGATGTGGTTGAGGTGGCCCTGTTCATTGTACACAGTCAACAGACAATTGCTAGTGCCATGGAGCACACTGTGCTGAAGACCAACCTCCAACCCACTTTCTGGCTTGTACACAAGGTAGTTAATATCTACCAGATGCCTGACATACTTAGCAAAACTTACACTTGAAATGCCTCAGCCCAGGCTGCGCATCAGGATTGGACACTTTGGAGTGAGGCATGTCTTTCTCCAGTGTGCTACAGGGAAGATAACTTGGTAAGGAACACAGTCAGAAGAAGATCTACTCAATACGGATTCATACAGCTTTTCTATGATCTTCAACTTCATGGCTGACTTTGCTGCTTCTTGTGAACATGAATATTTGCTATATTTTACTTTGGGCAGCACTGAATGTGAAAAGATCATCAGATTTTTTCTGCAACTTCCTTTTTGAAAAGCTCTCAGGTATCTCCCACATCCTCTTCTTCCTTCATGTGCCCATAAAGGACCAAAATACCAAAGAACAGTCCTACTAAACCTTAAATATTCTATTTAATGTAATGTATTTTAACTTTCAGGAGAACTTAGGCTACTCTAAATCTCTGTCTAATATTCACAGGCTGGGGGCTCAGCAGAGACAGGTAAAGCGGTGTGTTGATTTGTTTGGCATAGCTTTGTCATGTGGGTTTTCATTTTGCAACTCCACAACCAAAATAAAGGGTAGCCGAGATCAAAGTCATTTATTGTTTAAACTCTAATGCTCAGGGGAAGGTAGAGGTGCTATTTCAGATAGGAAGAAGTCTCTGATTTCATGTCATTAAAACCGTATGTCTCAGTTCCTGAAAGCACATAAATACACTCATAGTTGAGCTTAAAGACAGGAGCATATGTAAATACTTTGATAAAGCAGAGGTAGGATTACATGAAGTGCTTCTTGCTCTTGTATTGACTTACTCGAGTTAGTTAATTCATACAAAAAGCCATATAGGCATAATAACTTTGTTTTTAACTAGATTAAAGTTAGAAGGAACAGATTAAAACATAGAGGGGGCTTGGATGCTGAACACGAATTACTAGTTAGAGTTGATCTCAAAATGCCCTTATCTTTGATCAGTTCAGAAGCAGAAGTAGATTCAAATGGAGAAAGCCAGCTTGTATTGGAAGCCTCCACCAAGAGTTTGATTTTGGGAAAGCCTTGTGACAATCATTTCCTTACAGACAGTCCAGATAGAGATGGAGCTGCTTTGTTTCCAGAATTTGTTTCTACAATTGACTTGAGCCGCCACATTTTCATGTTTGGTTTACTGAATCTTTTTGGCCATGCAAATTAAGAATGCCCCTCTTAATTAATTTTTTAAATTTTTTTTTTTATTCCCACTAAAGACAGGCCTTGAGATATTGTTGATTCAGTGTAAAGTTTGGACTGAAATTCTTGTTCCAAGGCCTTGGTGTCAACAAAGATTTCAGATTCCTGTTTACTTTAATTGGCTTTGCTTTTAGCCACAAGTAAAGATTGCAAAACAAAGGCGTGGAATGGCCATCCCCTGCTTCCAGTGTGCGTCTGCATTACTTTATTTTTTTCCCCTGGGCTTCTTATGCGAATGTGTTTGTGAAACCACTTGAATCAGGAATTTTGTTTTCAAGTGGAGACCTAAATTTAGGATTCTGCATCCCTATTTAGAAATGGATAAAAATAACAAAAAGTCCTTAGTTCTCTTTTCCATGGGGATTTATTTGCCCTAAGAACTTTCAAGAACTTGAATGTGAAATATCACATTTGTTGGCATAAATGCTGTCAAAACTTTTCCAACCATAATCTACAACAGAAACAGCAGGTTTTTGTTGAGATGTTGCTCAATGCCATGCAGTGAATATGCTGATGGCATGTCGGTGAAATTGATGTTCATGGGTATGTGAAAAAATATGACAGATGATCTGATTTGCTAAAGCAGAACACCCAGTGATATCTCCCAATGTCATGGATGAACTCTCAGGAGGAGTCACCAGACCTGCTGTCAGCCTGTCCCTAATGTATGAAGCTACTTTGGGCTGGGATTTTCCAAAGCCTTCAATGTTGATTGAACTCCACTATCAATTTTACTGGCAGTGATTCCCAGTGATTCATTAGGAACAGAGCTAGACCTGATCCTCTGAAGAAGTCTGCAGTGAGATCCTCCTCCAGGGTGCTTTTATTGGTGGCTGTAGAGACAAATGACCCAGGAAAGCTGGATCACTGCACCTCGATGGGATAATGTGTGCTGTTGCCATTCGTATTCTGTAACTGAAGATGGCAAAATTGTTTCTGGGGAAGTTATGAAAATCCTTCTCATTGCCCAGTGCACCGTGTCATGATCTAACCTCTCCATTACAACCTGTTTGCCTGGCTGATTGACCTCTGGTATCTCTCCCACTCTGCCTGTGATTTTGAAATGTTTCTTCTTTCCACACTAGGGTGTGATGGGCAGGAGATGTGTGTGTGTATGTCCACTTGTGCTCTTGGTGTGATCAGAAAGACAGAAAATTCAGGGAGTGGTCTCCTATCAAAATTCTTCAGGAACTGTGAAACAACAGAAAGCCCAAGTCATATAGCCACAAATGTCCAGAACAACAGGGAAAATCATCTATCAATCACGTTGGCTGTCTCCCTAATTTTCCATCTTCTCACCAGGTTTTTCAGCCTCCTCCTCCTCCTCCTCCTCACTTCATGATTCCAGCTCTTTTATCCTAGTTGTTGGTGGTAGTAAGAAATAGATAGCACGTTTGGACATATTTGCCCTCATGTGGCTTGTCCTTCTCACCCCACCCATGCTCTGGTTGTGATGATGCATATCTCTGGGAGTCAGTGGGAGATCTTTTCACAAACACTCACTGTGTGTTGTGTCTCTTGTGGGCAGAGATGTTGCTGTGTTAGCCATCATTATTTGATCTGCCTCTCTGACAAGATTGCTTTAAAGCCTAAATGTTGGTTTCTGTTCTTAGCTGGGAACATCCTATAGTTATAGCTTTGCCGGCACGGCCAAGTCCAGTTCCTCAGCTATGTTGGGAATGCCTGGTACTGTGTAATGGAAACTGTGGGGAACAAAATCCGTGACAAGGAGTGTTGCATGAAAGAAAGGGAATATCCTCCTGGAGTACTTTGGAAGCACGAATTTTTTTTTCCATTTTCTTTTCTTTTGCTAGGGCAAATAATATTTTCTACAAATATGCCTCATTTGCCACTGGAAATACTCACTGAAGTCAATGGCATTTCAGAGAGGTGGGTGGGAGGGATGGAGGAGTACTGATTCTAGCTTCAAATGGTAGAAGTGCAGTCTAAATTCAGATTATAAATGCCTCTGCATTTTGTACCCTGAGTCTTTATTCTGCTGTTCTACAGAAAATGGTAATTGATATACTTTTTGGTTTGCAATAGAACTGGAAATTTCCCTTGCTCACCAAAGTCAAAAGCTGAAACAAACTCATCGTGGTCTTCAGAGTGTCTTCAGCCATGAAAACCAAATGTCCACGGAGGTGGTAGTTATCTTCTGATCCCCTCATTGTTAAGGGAGAGAAAGAGTCACTTAAATCAATAAACTAGGATTTAAACCATCTTCCAGTGGGAACTCCCTCTCTTGTTGCCAACTGAGCTGTCTCTCTTAGGACATGGTAATTGAATGGGAAGCACCTGAGTTAGTTAGAGTGCTTCTCTATCAACACACTTCATATCCAAGAAAGAATAACATAGTGCATGGGAAAATGTGGCTGAGTGAGGGTGAGGCAGGCAGGAAATTGTGTCCTCTTTAAATCGGAAATAATATTTCGCCTTGGGAATAGCATAGGAGCACAGGAAGGTTGATAATCCCCGAATTTAGAAGGTTTCTTGGGTTTCTTTAAACAGCAGCATATTTTATAATATTTCTACGGTGCTTAAGATCAATTATCTGTCTTTATCCCAGTACACTACCCTGAGATGAGCTCCACTTTTTTATGAGTGTGAGTATTTTGAGCAGTTTTTTAATTACCATTAAAGAAAGCTTCAATGAAAGCTGTCAGTGGATCCTCAAGGGCCTGGTCCTATTTCTGCAGAAGGCAGTAGAAAAGGTCCTTCATATAATGGCCAATCTTTGTGAACGAAGATTTGGGAAGGGCTCACCCCACGTGGATGTGCCCTCTGAGCCTGCGCGGTGGATTTTTTAGGTGAGGCTCAGCATGCGCAGAACTGGCCGCACCGTTTAAGTCCTAAGGTTCATTTGCCACAGCTGAGCGAGCTTGGACAGTGACAGTGAAGTCCTTAGGACTATTTACAGCACCCGGTACTAACCGGGGCTGACCCCGCTTGGCATCTGAGATCTGATGGGATGGGATGGCAGGGAGGCATTGAACTGCCGGGGACAGTCCCACTGAGACTCTAACTCGCGACCTTGGGATTCGGAGACCGGCGTGCTCTCCACTACACCACGGGACTGCCCCAAGGTCCTGCATATATCAAGAAGTTGATTGCCTAGAGAAAAAGAGGCTCAGGAAATACCTTCTTGCTCTCTACAACTACCTGAGAGGAGGTTGTAGCCATGTAGGGGTTGGTGTCTTTTCCTGAGAAACAAGGAATAGGACAAAAAAGAAATGGTCTCAAGGTGTGCAAGGGGAGGTTTAGATTGGATATGAGGAAAAACTTCATAACTGAAAGATTGTCAAACATTGGAATGGGCTGTCCAGGGAAGTGGTGGAATTCCCAGTCCTGGAAGCATTCAAAAAACATGCAGATGTGGCACTTAAGGATATGGTTTATTGGTGGACTTGGCAGTACTTGCCTGTGCTAGTTGGGACTTGATCTTAGAGGTCTTTTCCACCTTAATGATTCTGGGATTCTATGGTTCTATACTATATGTTGGCCTTCTATACAGACATGACCTGTCAGAATTGACTGGGAAGGGAAGAGGGTGGAAAACCAATGCCCAGCAGCTCAGTGAGGCATGAGAGAGGACAGAGAAAAAGCAGAGAAAGCATTTCATTTTTCTGCCACTCCTTTATGCAGCGTAAAGCCTGTGATGGCATGGCGAGACCTGTATGTCTCAGAATGAAGGCCACAGCAATGAGAAGAAAAACCTTGGCCAGTGTGAGTTGGTGGAATGCCTGGAGGGTGTGATGCGGCTGAAGAGTTCACATTTGCCCAGAGGGTACAGCAGGGGAAAAAAACAAGTGGAATTATTGCACCTGTCCAGGAATTTCAGAAAACTTCTTTGTATGGAGGGAATCGTGGAAACAAAGTATTGGGAAGGACTCTGTGTCCTGGCCAGGCATGTGAGGGGATTTGGTATGCTGCTCTCGTCTCATCACGATATGAGACGATCTGCCTTGCAGCCAGCAGAGCTGGGTGTAGATGGGAAACAAGGGAGATCAGAACATGACCTCCAGCAATTTTGGGGGTAACAGCTACTTTATGAGTGACATCCTGAAAACAGCCAGGGGAAAATCAAAGAGAGATAAGATAACTGTGTTTCTCTGGCCGTTGTCCTTAGCCAGTTTGCAGGATTACAGATTAGGTCCTTTTCTCTGGTTTCTCTTGCTGGTTCTCTGTGCAAGTGCCACAGGGCTGTGATAAGGAGGAGGTGGATTGGTGTTTTAACTACAGCACGTTTTTCACATGCAGCAGGATGTGCTCACTGAATGAAAAAATGACTGAATCCTTCCTCTGCTTGTGCCTTTCTCCATCCAGAAAAGCTGGGATCTGGGGATGTGCAGCGGGGGAAGGACAGACAGTCTGTGGGAGGGCTATGAAAAGGGGTTCGGCAACCTTTGTGCTAAAAAGTCTCCTTACAGTTCCATCATGGGTCTGCATCTTGCTGCCCCAGTGTGACCACTTCACACTCAAAGCTGCAAAAGACAGTGCCTGGTGCTGCTCCCTCCAGTCTTTGCTTCCTGACTCCATGGAGCATCCCAATGTTCCTCTGACATCCCAGGGGGATCATCATGGGTGCAGGCAGCAGCAAGGGGACAGCAGGCTGTCATTTCTATGTCCTGTTCACTTTGGTGACAGCTCCATACAACCTGCTGGCCAAACCATTCATGCAGGATCTTTGTGAGTGAGGCTGGTGCAGGCAGCTTAAATAGCAGGTGTTATCCGGGCTGGAGTGGACAAGGGTGTTTGCAATCAGCTGATGGAAGAAGGAAGCACTCACAGGACAGGGGAAACCCTGACACACTGGATGGGAATGGAGATTTTTTCAGCCACCATGGGCAGATCTGGAACTGATCCCACAGGCAGAATCACTCATCCTCAAGGAACAGTCCCAGGTCCCTGGGGAAGGCAGAAAATGCAGACTTTACTGCATTTTCCTGGGAGAGGGAGGAGCAGGGCAGGTTTCTGCCCCTGGGTTCTAGTCACCGTGGCAGCACAGGGGTCGGGGGTGGCCTTTCTGGTGTTTCTTGCAAGGTTGAATCAGGGCTATGATGAACTAGTCTTGCACAAGCAGGAATGTCATCGCCAGTGGTAAGCTGAAAAATGCCGAACTCTATTTTCAAAGACAGCTCAGAAGTTATTTATGTACGGAAATGCTCCTTATCTCTTAATTCCCAGACTGATGGGTGGAAGATATGCAAAGAGTGACTTCTGTCAGAGACAAGCTCACCAGCACTGCTACTGCCTTGGCAAGTGGGGAGGGCTCTCTCTACCTTCCCTGGTAGCAATGCTGACTAAGGGCCATAGGAATCTTAATTCCTGGCCCAGAGAAGGCAAGCCCAGCTATCTGATGGGCTGGTTGGCTGTCAGTTAATATCCTGTTGCAGAGAAGGAAGTATTCATGATACAGCAGCCTTTTTTTTTTTTCACCAGGAAGACGAGTGGGAAGACGTAACAATTTCTCCATTTTGTGCTTAAATGTCAGGTCTGCCCTGGAAAAGCCTAAATCAGAACCATTCTGTTGTATTTCAAAGAAGACATAAAAACTCCTTGGTATCAAAAATGTACTATTTTTTTCCCCCATCACTATTCTCAGAGATTCAGGCTGGAATCATAAATTCAATCCCATTTCCTTATGACTGGAACATTTTCAGTAGACAGAAATTTGCAAATGGAAATTAGTTAATGATTCCTCTGGAAGTACAGCAGGCAGATGGGAATCCAGCTTCCTTTCCTTGGCTTTGCTGACACTGGCATGCTGATTAAAAGTAGTAAAACATTTGTTAATGAGTGAGGTGGGCAAAAAGGTAAAAAACCCCAACCTAGAGCAGTGAACACAGGTGTCATTATTAAAGAGCTATCTGTCAGAGAAGGACATGCATAAGAATTAGATATCCTGGAAAATGCTGTGAAAATATATCTCTACTTCTGCTTGATAGAATCGTATTTCGATTTTCATGAACTTTTCATCGACTAAATATATTTGTGTCTAAAGGAATCTTATCTCTTACTAAGCAATATTGATCATCTTATTTACACCAAATGACATTTTCCTACTGATTGGGCCAGAAAGAATTATTTATCTTGTGTACAGAAAAAATAACTGTGTCCATAAACTTTTCTTGATGATCGTGGTGTATTATGGATCATGTGAGGAGTAAAAATAAAACCTGCATCATAGGATCCCTTGCCTTGCCTTGCCTTCCCTTTCTCCCTTGTTGCAACCCACAGAAGAGCATTTCCAATTGAAAAATCCTTTGGACAGAAGGATCCTGAATCAGCCCAAATCCCTACATGATGTCCACAGACCTCTTGATCCCAAAGGCATGGCCAGTACTTTAAGAAGCTGCTGTGTGTGACTCAAGGTGATCAAATTAAGCCCTCTGCATGAATAGTGGTTCAGGTGCTGATGCATCACTTCTTTTCTGTAGTGAGGAATTGGATAAGAAAGTTCACATGAGCTCATTCAGTCTTTATGGGCTTGAACCATCTTCCATTGGAGTCAATAGGAATCTTTCCATTGACTTTAATGAGAGCTAGATTGGATCCTAAATTAGTACCTTCATCCTTCAAATTGTTTTGCAGTGCCTATCCCCATCCATAATTAACATAAACTGGCTGTGATAGTCATCAAGAGGAAAATTATACCAAAATGTCCTCAGTAGGTTTATTCCTGCTCTCACTGAAGATGATAGGAGTCTCATAATTAACTTCAAACAGGCCTGGCTGTCTATGTATCGTGATTAGAAAATATCTTGATATATTTTTAAGGGAGAGTTTAGTTTGAGCAACTTCTTAATTGCATGTCAGGACTAAAAGGGTTGGCTGTGACCAAGACGGCCACATAGAAAAATCACGCAGTATTAAGGAGCATGATTTGACTTTGTGGCTACATAAATCAGTATTTGAGTTTCTCATTTGGTATTCACTGAAACGAAAACATAATCTGAGTTAATTGCTCTTCCCCAAGGTGCCTTGTTGCGCAATGTTTTATAAAATTAAAGCCTGTTAAGTACACACGAAGAAACATACTTTAGATGCAGAACATAAAATACTAGCACCTCTAATTCTGCTGTCATGTATGGTTGATTAACCTGGTACAACAGAAGCCTTGGGGAGAGTTTCTGTGCTGTTAGAAAACATATTTCCACTTAAGGGAATTTAGACAACAAAGGGATCTCACAAATCCCATTGTTGGAGGCTAGGCTGACATTTGGGGCATCCGAGCTGTCTCACAAAGCTGTGGAAGACTAGGGGGAAAAATGCAACTTGCATTCCACTTACAGAGAGTTATCTGTCACCCTAGTGCCTTCCACAGCAATTAACAAATAATTAATTAAGCCTTGTAGCCCTTGCTCAGGCAATGTTCCTGTTGGGTCCAGTGGGAATTTCAGCTGGACTTGGAGTGAGCGTGGGGTGAGGAGTGGGGAACAGCGTTGGCTGTGAGGGAGATGCTTTCTCAGGCACACGCAGACAGCACTGGGAAGATCACTGTGCTCCTGCGTGGGGATGCTGCAACTCATCCACCTCTGAGAAAACCAAAACCCAAAGGTTTGAATTTCCTAAGCCCCTTGAATGCACAGATATAACACAACAACAGAAGAGCCACAGGAAACTGAGGAGGTTTAGCTGAAGAAGGTTACCCATGGGGAGGACATGGTGGTCTAGGAGTAACAAAAGAAATCCATAAGGAGACCTCCTCATCTCCAGGTGCTCCAGACTCTGCGTGCTGGTTGAAGGTACTCCTTGGAGCAGGCAGGGAGCTGTGGAGGGCAGATGGAGCACATCAGCAGCTGCCTGTCGGACCAGAAGCTGCCTGGGAGCATGTGGGAAGATCAGGAAGGCTTATCAGATAGTTTGCAACAGTGAAACTGCCTAGTAAGGCATAGTGTGGGAGCTGGGGGTATCCGGGTGAAGACCAACTGGGAGCTTGCCAGGTGTGTGTGGTTTGAGTTAAGGATGAATTGAATTTTCTCCCAGGATGAAAGTGAGCCTTTATCTTATAACAAAACCAGCTGGTGTTTCAGGTTGCTACCTGCTTCTGCTCCTGACCTGCCCTGTGCTGCCCTCATGACTGGCCCAGTAGCCAGTACCTCACTCTGAGCAGGTCTAAATCCTCAAATGGAAAAGCAGAAGTGAGATAAATAGTATAGGGTCCTGGATGGTTATAAACCCAGTGCTCGTCTTTGTTTTCCCTAATGTTGTCCTTACACACTGTATGGAGAAAGGTACAGCCTCAAGTTGCACGAGGGGAGGTTCAGATTGGATATTAGGAGAAACTTCTTCATTGAAAGGGTGATTAAGCATTGGAACAGGCTCCTGCCCAGGGAGGTGGTCAAATCACTGGTCCTGGAAATGTTGAAAAAACATGTATATATAGCACCTGGTAACATTGTTTAGTGTTGGACCTGGCAGTGCCTGGGGAATGTGCTGCAAGCAACATGAAGAGTAGGAGAAGAAAGCTGGGGACACGCCAGCAAGGCAGAGCTATGGCTGTCCTGGCGCTGGACTTGATTGGTCTGTGGATGAGCTGTCTACATCTGGATTAGTTTTTTGGAGTAAGATAGATATTTTCAGAGGACAATTTCTCAGATCCATCCTAAGTGAAGGAGGGAAAGGGTGGAGATTTGGATCCTTAGTGACTATTTAAGACAGCTAACAGAAACCCTGCAAATTGATTTTTTACCTTCTGGTCACCTCTAAAAGATGGTAACATGTTTGGGACAAAGAACAAAATTTTATACTACATATGACAAAAAAAGGAAGAGGATTTTTTGGTGGGGGTGGTTGCTTCATAGGATATGACTATCCTCTTGACACCTGGATAAACGAGCCTTTGAGCCTCTGCCAGAAAATTTCTGAGAGTCTTACACAGAAAAATACAAGATCTTCTAAAGGATGTTAGAACTACGTTACCAGCTCTCTGAGCCATTGGAGTTTTCCCAGATTTCATAAAAAATAGCACTAGTACTTCAAAAAGTTCTTTAGCTTGTTTCTGTAAGACTCTAGGGGTAGGTGTCCAGGCCTGCTTATAAAAAATACTCTCAAATTCAGCAGATGCTGCCTCACCCCCTTCTCTCCTGCTATTTACTATTCCACCCACACCATACCAGAGCTGCTGCAGCTTCTGCTGGGGCAGGGGCTCTGCAGGTGTCTGAGGCTGGAAATTTCAGCTGCTTCCTTTGCCATCTCTGAATTTTGCCATGTCAGACACTGGGAGTGACGGAGAATCTGACCTGTGAGTCAAACATGACATTCACTGGTTGGTTGCATGAAATGTAACCCACAGCATCGTTTGGCCCTCTAGGCTGGAATCTGTTTGCCTTAATTATGGGCAACTATAAAAAATTGAGAAAGATGCAAGAAATGAGATTCCACAAACCCTTCTAGTGGTTCTGTCTGGCCTTAAGCACTTGGAAACCTCTTGAATATATTGGCTAATGTTACATCACTGGCTATCCTCCGTGACCTCTATGAATATCCTACGTGTGGCTACAGTAATTCTGACATTAAGTAATGTCTCCGGTCTTTCAAGAGCTGTACAAACTTCAAATGAACTTTCATACTGACTCTACTAGCAAGATCACCTACACATTCTTACAGCAATCCTAGCTTTAAGCTAAGGTGGAAATGTGCTGGTTTATAAATCCTGCCCTTCTGGCTCTTTTGAACATGAATGCTATCAGTTTTCAAAGTTAGCCAGATAGGACAAATATATTCCTTTACGGGATCCTTTCTTTTGATCACTATGGGTATATTGACACCTGGTAATTCTCTGAGGCCTGCTATGGTGGAGTCTGTCTTTCTCCAAAGACTATGGAAAACATCCAGGATGATGGTTTTTCTAGGCCAAAATTAATGTTGTGAATAATGTAGATACTCTCATCCTCCTATCCCTGTATTTCACACAGAGCAACAGTGTGGCTTATTTGATAGACCCCAGCACTGAACTCAGGAATTCTTGGCTCATAGCCCTGTGCTCAAACCCTTTCTCCTCCAGCACTCAAATAAGGGCCCAGTATGTTCTCAGTAATAATATCCAGTGATTTGTGCAAGTGTAATAGAACAATGCCATATGCTTTAGTTCCTAGGCCAAATTCTCATTTTGGCTTTACTCCATTGACTGTAATAAAATGAGGCCAATGAGAACATTTGACCTGACATGTTTCCAGACTGTAGGGATTTTGAAGGTGGTCTTGTGATTTTAATGGAGAACTGCTTTGCTGGGATGCTTCAGTCTTTATTTGGAGCACAGAAAGGTTCAGGGAGAAGCAGGTGCTTGCATTGCCCTGGAGACTCCCTGGAATCTGCCCAAAGGAAATGTTTCCACCACTTCCATCAGTGCCCACTTAGTTATAACAGTACAGTTGCTTACACCTACAAACCCGGGAAAGGTTTGTGGAAAAAGTACAATGTTACTTTAATTCTGTGTCTATTGAAAGGATTGATCTATTGAGAGGATCTATTGAAAGGATTTTTGATATTACTCCAGACTTACAAAGGGAAAAAAATAAAAAACAGGGAAAAAAATAGAAAAAAAGACTTATCTTAAAGCTTGGGATTATTTCCTTAGGAAGTAGAGCTCTTTAAATGTGTTCATGACTTAGAGAAGAAGGGGAAGTGATTTGTAGAGGTGTACATGTCTTATCAAGCTTTCTGAACCCAGCTTTGCACTGGGATGGGATGTTATTTATGACAAAGAAATTTAAAGGTCACTTGAAACGAGAGAGTATCTTTGATGGGCGACATTCTAGCCCAGTGGAAATCATGGCATAAATTAGCAATTATAGAGATTTTCTGTTTCAGTTTTAAACACTTCAGGTCAACGGAAAAAGAAATATTTTCCCATTACAGGAGCATGTAGTGACAGGACAAGGGGTAATGTCTTCAAATTGAAAGAGAGTAGGTTTAGATTAGATATTAGAAAAAATTCTTTACTCTGAGGGTGATGAGGCACTGGAATAAGTTGATCAGGCAAGTGTTCAAGGTCAGGTTGGATGGGGCTTGGAGCAACCTGGTATAGTGACCTATAGTGACCTGGTATATAGAAACCTGGTATATGGTCTTTGAGGCCTCTTCCATGGCCATTATAAGATCATATGATTCCATTTTTTTTGGAAAGAAATGCAATGAAAAAACAGAGGCTGGGTCTGGATTCATCACAATTAATTTTAGCTTTTTAGAAATAAGGAGTCTAATATAGTGTAGTGGTCTGGCTGCCTGCTATGGCTTGTGGTAGAGATGGGTTCAAGCAGTCGTGTATTCATTCCACGTTCCTTTGACAGCTTTTCAGTACAGAATGACTAAAATCAGCATTGTGCCTCTCTATAGATTTCATATGGATCTTGACAACTAGTTTTGTTTAACACCTAACTTTTAGTCAGCTACATTGAGGAGGGAGAGACTCCATCCCAGGTAAAACTCATGTTTCTTTAAAGTCAATGACAACAATTCCGGTGACTCAGATATCATCACACGGTCTGTCATGAATATTTTATTTATGTAACTCCTTTAATCAGGATACTGCTGATCTAAAATATTTTAAGCTAGCAAAGAAAGAGGAACTGGAATCATTTCAGATAACTTGAAGTATTTCCTGTGTAGAGGTCTTCATCTGAGCTCATCACTCTCGGATTCTGATTATAGACTGGAGAAAAAATATTAATATATAGAATGTGATTCATATCATTAATTTTAGATTCCCTGTTTAGAATGATGCAATGGATTGCAGCCTGGAAGTGCCTAATTCTCTTCTCTTCATTGATTTACTAGGGAGTCTAGACACTTTCTGGATGAGCTGTAGATACCTCTGCTGTAAATTATTTCTTTTGGTCATGTGAAGCCTACTTCTGATCTTAGCCCTTTTAATTCATGTTTCAGGGTCCTTTGACATCTTTTCCTGCCGTGATATCAAAATGAATATGTGCCATCCAGGGTAGTTTCACTTACAAGTTTATTCCACTTCAGTCAGCAAAACTTGACCAATTTTAGAGTGAAATATATCATAACGTAAGGAACAAGTTTCTTCCTAATCTCTTCAAGCAGTGGTAGGAGAAAATGTACACCTACTTCTGAATGGGTTTGATGGCACATAAAATCAAAGTGTTTTATAAGTATTGCTATGTAGTTCATAAAAATCCAGAAAACATTAAGTTACCCTATTTTAGATGCTCATAAGTTCTGCCTTGCAGAGTCTTCAGTCTGAAAGGAAAATATGCCATGAGGTTTACACCCATTCCAAGTTCTTCTTTACAGATATTTGTCAAAGAAGACCTAGGTGTGATGGATAACTGAACCCAGAGTTTGTAGTATCGGTGGGAATACTGTCTAGTGATTCTTTCTGGAAGCTGGAATCTTCCTGTGGGAGATGGTCAGTAAGAAGCTTCTCTCTGTGACTTTGCTCAGAGGGGATTGCAAATACAGGTAAAATGTAAATTATACACTCTGAAAGTTCAGGCAATTTTTGCTTATATGTTTTTTGAGGGGAAATAAATACTTTGGCAGGCATTAGGTGAGCATTAATACTTTGTCCTAGCTTACAAGACTACAGCAGTGACATTCTTTAAATATTGACAAGAGCCTTTAAACAAAGATCTGGAACTCTCCAGATCCTGCATTTGGTCACTAATTTGTAGAACTTTGTGTCTGGGATTTTGTTTTTCTGTCTCTAAAGGCAGAGATGTCTCTGAGAAATTCAGAGCTGCATTAAGATCTGAGTCTTGGGATCTATTGAGAATTTTTATTTGTTTTCCACTGTGAGACTGATATTTCATTGCTCAAGAATATAGAACATTGAGCTGTATTTGGAGGGAAACATCAGATCAAAGATTCATAGAAGTCAAAAAGTTATTTAGGTTTTGATACATACTAAGAAAGGAACAGAGAACAAACTAGAAAGCATCAATATGTCTCTGAATAGTTCCATAGTCATAGAATAGAGTCACAAACTGGTTTGGGTTGGAAGGAACATCAAAGATTGTCTAGTTCTAACCGCCCTGCCATGGCCAGGGATGCCACTCACCGGATCACGTTGCTCAGGTCCCCATCCAACCTCACCTTGAACCAATCTGGCTCCCACACTTTGAATACTGTGTGCAGTTCTGGTTTTCCTCATTTTAAAGAAGATATAGTAGAACTGGAAAAAGGAAATAGAAGATCAGGGAATAGTTTCTGTACAAGGAATAACTAACAGAACAAAACTGTTAACCCTTCAAAAGAGGTGTATAACAGAGGTTACTTCTCCTTTCATGGAGAAGGAAAATAGGGAATGCTTTTTATCTTTTTTCCAATAAAAGAAGCAGTGTGTGTAAAATACAACAAGTTAGTCCCAACCACAGGAAAAAAGAAAGAAAAGCTTACTCTTACAACACATGGCTAAACTATGGGAGTCTCCTCGACAGGACCTTGCAGATGGTAGATGCACAGACTCATCAAAGAGAAGTCCTTCTGAGATTTTTTAATGCAAAGACCTCAGTTCTATCTAGGGAGGTCCTTGAACCAGTTTGTTAGAAGCATAGAAAACAATCTTCTAAGAATATAGGACTCTCCTTTTCCTGTTCCTGTGCTCATATCTTATGCCTGGCACTTACTGTTGAACTTCTCTGAAGACAGGGTTAACACCAGCTAGATCTTTGGTTTCACACAATATGGCCATTTTTGTTATGTTATATTCTTGGCTTTGTCTTCAACAAGACTTTTCCCTTGTGTACACTTTCTGAAATTAGTTCAACTCTTCTAACTCTAACTGATGCCTGATTATTTTGTCTTCCTCTATTCCAGACTTTATGCTTGTGTAGTAAAGTCTATTTGAGCTATTTCTTATGACAGTAGGTCCTCTGGATGACTATCAATGCTTTAAACACTGGGAATTCTAATCTGACTGAGGTCTGTGGAAGTCAAATGCTCTTTCATGGCCTGTCTATCACTATTATACATGCACAAAGAAGCACCAAGGAGAGACAATATATGGCTTATGCAGAAACATGATGGTTGATGGATTTTTGATAGCCTAACTACAACCTTTTTTGTTGTTGTTTTGGCAAGAAGTTAGTTTTGAAGGTCTGGGCAAAATTTTCCCCACCCTGCTTGAAAAGTCATTTTTTCTCTTTACATTTCCCTTATATAGACTTTTATGTCACCACCATATTGACAGAGAGGCTTTAATGGCAAGGTTTCAAAATCTAGTCTCCTGTGTCCATCAGCCATTGAGTTAATAACAAAACTATGACTGTTAAAGGTGTACCCAGGCAAAGCAGAACTGGAATTACAGGAGAATAACTTCTTGAAGTGCCCAAGGGGAAAGCTGAATAAACAAGGTCTTCCAGCCTGTTCAAAAATGTGTCAAAATGACGTCTGCAAAATGTAATAGTGGCAAAATAGAGACTCAGGCCATACACTGTCCAGTAAAATGTGAATGTAAACGTTTGGAAAATTGTTGTGCTCCTAACAAGCTGTGTTGGAATCTATTATTTGACTTGGAGTTCACTGAGTGTATGATGGGGCCTTGTTTAATGTGGAGCCTTGATTTCCCTCATTATTTCAGTTTACCTTTTTATTTTCTCAGTGTGTTCATATCGTGATGGCATTTGGCATTTCTCAGCTTTCAATTTGTGTTCAGTGTGAGACCTGGATTAATCCCTCAGCTGATGTAACCCTGTACACTTCATTAGCACTAGGCAGATTTACATCAGCTAAGGATGTGAGTTTGGGCCATTTTCACCCACCATTATTTTTCCTCTTTTATTTCTTCTTTCTATCAGCCCCATATTTGTCTAGCTAAAGATGAAATTTGGTTGGGCACACCTTGGGATCTACATGGAAACTTCAGCCTGAAGACAGAATGATGTATCTCCTTCCAAGTCCAAACATTTGCTTTTTAATTAATGAGGCGTTCAAATTTTAAAGAATAAATTAAAACTGAGTTTGAAGTTGTGTACAAGAATTTTCTTTGGCTGTTGCTTAAAATCTATCAGAGACAAATTTGATGTTTTTGCAGCTGTATGGCTCTTATACAACCTAAGGACCATTTATTGGAATTTTTGAGTGAACTTTTGTTTTTATAGGTGTGTAAATGTGTTATCGAAGATATTTTGGATTTTAACCAACGGCCTAAGTTTTGTCGACTTTAGTAAAAAATGTAAGCCACTTTTTTACTCTTCAGAAAACCCCTTTCATTGACAGGTGCAGTTGGTCTCACAGTGAGCCTTTCAATGCATTCATTTTACTAAGAAATGTTTTGAATTGAAAAGCAATATCACAACGAGTTAAATTCAGTCCTTGATTCCACCACTGTGCATGAAAGCAGAAGGTTTCTTTGAGCAGAAAAAAACCTCTGTTATGATGCTTTGTATGAAATTTAGTCTGTCCAGGTTTTCATTGGACTGCTGTATTTTTGGGGAGGTTTAGGATTGATTTTTTTTTTCCTGTGAGGCAAAAGATAAATTTTGCTCACAGTCTGAAACCAGGAGCTTTTCAGGTACGGGCCATAGAATCACAGACTGTTTTGTGTTGAGGCAGACCTTAAAGTTTATTCAATTCCAACCTGCTCAGCTGACCAGGTTGTTCAGAGCCCCATTCAAACTGGTCTTGAACACTTCTAGGAGTGGGGGCTACAACTTCTCCGGGAAACTGAGGGCTCTTGTGTTTTGAGATGGTGGTGTTACTCCAGTGGCAACATGCTCCTCAGTCATTCACATGCAATCCTAGATCTTCTGGATATTTCAATAGCATGAGCTTCATTCTATGGCCAAGGGAAGACTCAAGTGTGTGATGATGTGGTGGTGCAACTCATTGACTATCATTAGATTTTATGATGGAACAAGATGCTTGGTGTGAGAAAAAGCAGTAGTTTATTGGGCCAAGAGGTGAGACGTGAATATTATCACTGAATCCCAAAATTCAGCTCTTACCCTTTTTCATTTTATTTATTTATCTATTTATTAATTTTTCAAATTTTTTTTATTTATTTCACCTTGATAATGTTTTTAGTGTAGCCTGCTTTCCTGAGTGTCAGTGTGTTGGCTTTGAATGAGAATCCAACTTCATTAAGAAGTAGATTTTTTATATATATATATATATATATATATACATCACTCAGCAATGTGCTAATAAAAATTACACTTATATTCTAATTAAAGAGATTTAAAGCCTAGTTCCTTGCCACCTCAGTCACTGCAAGCTTTGCTGTTGACATCATTAGAAGAAGGATTGACTTGATCGTTCCCAGGAGTCCTGCAGAATAATTTTCCAGTCCTGATTTATCCTTACTTTGGATTGTGCTGAATTCATAAGTTTTACCTAGTTTGATGGGACAGAAGGAGAGGCATACCTGGGTTAGCTTTCAAGTATGACACTGTCCTTCTTTACAAAGGTTGCTTGCAGAAAAGCCCTCAGAGAAACAGAGTGAAGAAGATGTGTTCCACATTGCTGTGCCCAGACTATCAGAGCTACTTTATTTAAACCCAGCTCAAACCTACACTTACTGCTCCATGTTCCATCTACAGGGACAACAGGTGAGATGATCACTGGCCTTAAAAACTCAGGCCCACCAACATTTTCTTATGGATCTTTTATCTTAATTATTAACCTTTCATTCTGTTCTACTCTTGACTCGTTCCAGTTTGTCAACATTATTTTGAGAGAATTATGCTCAGCCCGAAAGCACAAGCCCAAAACTCATGGCCTGAATATGGTTGTACAGCTGCTTCTTTAAGTTACACTCAACACGAATGTTAATGTCCAGAAAAAACATTTATTCTTTTCTGCTACATTATCAGGTTAGTGATGTCTCAGTCTGTGAGCCAACCTCTCCTTCTTATGTTGGCATAGATGGCATCCAGGCAAGATGAATTCTTTGGAAATTTTGGCTCTTTCCTGCAGTCCTCACCAAATACATCACCAGTGACAGTGCTTTAGTAGTACTTTGTCCACCTGATTGCTCCAGGGAGAACCTGGAATGTGTGAGGTGCACTGACGCAGCACTGGCCATTCCTTTGACATTCCTTCAGGATGGCCAGAGCCAGCCTTGGCTCTCCATCTACTTTGTCTCTTTAAAGCAGTGACACCCCCTCATGACCACTGTTTTCTCTACCCCTTCTTCTGCTGAGTCAGAACTGACAGCTGAGCTGGATGCTGATGAATCAAGACTTGGTGAAACCCCAAATACATAGTTGTGGATAATAAATTCAGACCCTGACTGAACACCCATGTTGCAGCAGACTGGTACCAGGTGGGTGTTGGAAGTGCGGGATGTGAATTCATTCAAAGGATGCTGGGGCTGTAATTTACAACCTCCTGGTGCATGTTATTTTTAAACACTTGATTCATTAACACTTCTCTAGATGTTAAAAGAGGTTCGTAAATCGATTGGTAGCCAGGAAAAATGAGCAGTAATGAGGTCATTTCAGTCAGAATGGGCTCATTACCATGCCAACTGTCAAAACTTCTTGAAGTCAGACTTATTCCTTCTCCTTTCTAACAGCCAAGACTGGCTGAGGGTCCTTTGGTTTGATTTTTTTTTTCTGAATAATAAGAAATTAAAAAAATTAATCCAAGTCAGGAAAAGACAGATAAACAGCAGATTTTCCCAGAGTGCTGAAAAGCACTTGGAATAAGGATACTAACTGATTCTGGGTTTGGTTTGGTCCAAGACTGGACAGAGTGAGTTGTAAGTTTGTCCCTTAGGAGCTGCATATGAATACGACAATTAGCTTTACCCTCTTTCAGTGCAGCATCATTTTCAATTTGTGGCAGGGAAAATACTGATGTAAAAATAAGCTAACAAAGGGGAAACCCTCATTCCACCTCCATATTTCTCAGATTTCTTTTTTATTTTTTTCCCCTCATCTGAGTAATGGCACAACGAGGCTGGATCATCAATGAAAATTTGAACTCCAAGGGGAAATCACTCAAATCCTGAATCAGAAGGTCAGGGACTAGATCTTCACGTGGGTGTAATTTTTAAAGTTCACACTTGCTGAGAGAGGCTTTGATGAGTCCAGTCAGCTCAGGGAATCCCCAGCTCTGATCTACCAACAGAAGCTACCATGAAGAGATAGGAGTGTATTCCTGAGGACAGATACAGTCTTGCCCTCAGGTCCTCTTTGAACAAATGGAAAGTAAGATATCTTTGGGCCAGTGGAAGATCATGAATCCCTCTGCTGATGTGTTTATTTCTGGTCAGGTAACACACAATTACTCTGTCCTTCCCACTCATCCACTCTTGCCCTTCTTATCTGTTACATTTCATGATAGTGGTTGAATTGCTTGATCAAAGGAAGCTCTGGCTGGGATTTATCTCAGCCAACTGTAGGCAACCAACATATAGACAAGTAAGTCTGAGTTAGTCACTCTAGGCTGCTTTTATTGTCAATAGAGATAAACAGGTATCTCCAGAGAGCAATTAATCTGATACTTGTTTGATATCTATATTAGGATGAGATGAATCACCTTCTCCAGACGCCTCTTCCTCTCTGTTGGCTGTAAAGGGAGCTGAGGATGACTAGCTTAGATGTAGGCATTTGTGTTATAGATGCTTCAAGATGAGGAGATAAATCCAACCTCAGGGGATGCCCCATCCTAAAAGTATGAATTGGTAATGATTCTAGAAAACATATTGCAGAACTAAAGGTAATGGCTGAAAAGAAATTAGGATGTCTTATAATGAAACATGCAGTGTTGTATTCCCAACTCCATGAAGTCCTAATCAACACATACAAAAGATACTGGCACAGATGTCTGGGACGTTAGTACTGTATGTCACTGTAGGATGGTGTGTTTCATGCACTGCTTGCTCTGCAGTAATGGTTCCTGTCCAATTACCACTTTTGTGCTGGTGACATCATTGTGCTTTTCCTGCTCATATCCACCTCTGATTAACTGCTTAAAGTCAGAGGACCTGTGAAACATAGGTTTAAATCAAAGGATTTGGGCCCTAGTTTTGAGCCATACAGTGTCTGCCTTGTCTCCGACTACACAAACCTGTCCAGGGTTATTTGTCTCCCACTGTCAAGATCTTTAGTAGCGAGGAAATTAAACTTCTGTATTCGGACATCTCAGTAGGGAAATTCTTCCTCCTGTGTAAAACACCTACTAATAGCATGAATGACCTTTTCTTTCATTGAGTATAGGCAGATCCCACACAAATGATTTTGACTAGATCACTGAATTTTACATCAACCAAAGACTGTAAATCTCCCATGTAATGTTCATGTTCTCATCTTGCTTATAAAGTGCCAAAAGGAATATACAGTGGGAAATGTGTGTATCTGCAGGGAAGGAGGCAAATTCTTGCTGAAGAAGTGATAGAGATGTTATGATCAGAGGTGCCATTCCAGCTTTTCGTTAAGGCTTTGCTGAGTATAAAGGGATCATACTTCACCACCTCTGCTGCTGGTGTTGTTTCTACCACCTCACTGGTTAATCAAGGTGCTTTGAATATTAGACTAGGGAAAAATCTTTTGCTGGTAGCTTGCCTACTTGAGAGTTATGTTTCTTTTTATCAGACAGGAGATGAGAGCCAAGATAATATGAGCTTGTCATGGTTTAAACCCAGACAGCAACTAAGTATCACGGGGCTCCTCAGTCAATGGCCCTTGGAGGGTTGGGGAAGAAAGTCAGAAAGAGGTAAATCCCATGGGTTGGGATAAGAGCAGTTTATTAATTGAAATAAAATAAAATATAACAACAGCAATAATTAGAAGAGTTGTAATGAAAAAAGGAATAAAATACAACACTGTTGATGTGTAATATAATTGCTCACCACTAGCTGATGAATGCCCAGCCCATTCTGAGCAGCCATTGGCCCCTCCTGGACATGGCCCCCACAGTTTACATACTGAGCATGACATTCTATGATAAGGAGAATCCCTTTGGCCAGTTTGGGTCAGCTGTTCTGGCCATGCTGCCTTGTGTACCTCCTTGCTGGCAGAGTTTGGGAAACCGAAAGTCCTTGATTTAGGATAAGTACTACTTAGCAACAACTAAAACATCAGTGTGCCAGCTACTAGGAAGGAAATTAATTCTATTTCAGATGATACTAGTCCAGAGCTTAATTTTCCCCTCATTTGTACAGCTTGACCTGATGCTAATGGTAGTTATATATCAGTGTTACCTTATAGTTGTCATTGTCTCTGGTTTTGCCAGGCTATTTTAAGAAACTGAGGTCAGACGAATACTTACTATACAGCCAAGACCCACTAGGGAATAATTCCAGGTAACTGTGTTAACATTACTCTGTCTTTAAGACCTAAATATTTCTCCTTTATTAGTAATCTTCCTAGAAAAGCAAAAAACAAAAAATATCTAGTTTAGTTTCTTGTAGCTGAATTAAGGGTGAGTCTTAGTCTAACTTTTACCAGGAGGTATTTATGACTCAAAACCAACTAAAAAGCCTTGCATAAGGACACTTCTCAGATACTCATTGCATTTCAGAATGAAATTTTTTCTATCATTTGGTAACAAGGAAATTGCAGGTTTTGTAGGTGTCAGTATAAATGACCAAATACCTTCTTTTTGCATTTATTAATACCACACCACTCAAGAGCAAGAAAATACTTGTTTCTTCAAACTTTCCTGTTTTACGTAGACAACTCAAAGCTGTTATTTGGGTGCTTAAACAGAACTTGTGAAGAGGTTGAATTTCCGAGGCAGGAAATGCTCATTTGTCCTGGGATTCCTTTTCAGAAGGTATGAATGTCATCATTTCTTCCTCTCTTTGTTTGTGACTAAGAAAGAAAGAAAGAAAGAAAGAAGGAAAGAAAGAAAGAAGGAAAGAAAGTAAGTAAGAAAGAAAACTAGAAAGCTTTTATGTTGCTTAATTTGACTAGAAGACAGGAGAGCAGAAGCTGTCAGGCTTTCCTTGAGGCATATATATTTGGTGTATATAACCAGTTAGATAAATACAGGTAGAGTACAATTACCTTCCTCTAACTCTGGCATAAAATGAAACTAGTTCCAGAGCAGGCGCTAGAACACTTTAGGGCTAAATTTTAAATAGATAAACTGAAGAGTAAAGGCATCCGCATCTGATGGGCAGGAAAATGAGACCCACAGAGATTAAAGACTGGAGCATTGGAGGATTTAGACAGGCATTAAGGTCCTTTGCTCTGAAGGAGGCCCAGAAGCCAAGGCTAGCCAAGCTCCTGGGTTTTTTCTGTATTTTGAATTACTCACAGTCTGATTATGCCCCTCCTTGTGTGAAGCACACAGAGAGCTGGCTCTAGGATCCCATTCTCATTGTGTGTCCTGGGGAGACTGAGCCCTTTTCAGGCAAAGTAGCATTTAGAAAGGGGTTTGCAGTGCAGAATTTTAGGTATTACTCCTGTTGTGTAGGGTATAGACATCCCTTTTAATCCCTGAGTGAGCTGGTCCAGCCAGGGCTTATTTCTGATCTCCAGACCCTTCCATATCCCTAACAGGGGCATTTCACAATCCTGCCAGAGCTGAGTTACTCACACTTCAGCATTTCCATTTTCACCAGAAATACAAGTCAGTGCCTGAAATACTTTCTTTTGGAAAGCAATTTTGGCCTGTAGGTAATTTCCTGGGTCTCATGTTACATCTCTGAGTGGTGTGGCAGAGGGCAAAGAGGGGACCACTACCCTCCGTGTCTCAGTGAATAACTGTACATCCTCCAGTGAACCTTATAGGATCACACCAGTGGACACCAATACTATGTTGGCCAACTTGAGCTTAACTCTCACAGGACTTTTCCTTTCCCCAGCTATCACACGCTTCCTGCTCCCTCCTTATTTTCCCCAATCCTTTGTTTCCCAAGATGCTCAAGTCTCACTCACGTTTCCAAACTCCTACCAGTGTGGGAGAATTAAATGAGAGTGTTTCATCCGGATTTCCAGCAAGGGCATCTTGATTTCAAGATTTTAATTAATTGGTAGTTTGGCATATTTTTCCATCCTAAATTCCTCTCTCCAAACAAATACAGAGTGAAAGAGGCCAATTTTCTGGGCAGTTATCAGACAGCTTTCATCCCTTTCCTGATACACAGGCCACCAAACTAATAGCTTCATGCTTTCAATTTCACACTCCAGGAATGACACAGAAATGTAACTGGGACACATGTTCCACAGAAACAGTACCAGAAATAACAGATTTGCCCCTTATTACTAGTTCCTTCAGGATGAATTTGATTTTTTTTCCTTAAAGCCTATAAGTTCAAGGAAGCATCATGCTTTTATCATAGATAATATACCCCATTTCTGGGAATCCTCAGTGGGCCCATTCTTTCCCCTTTCCCCAGCCCAGTCCTTTGCCCTCAAGACCCCAAATTGTAATGAAGACATTCCATCAAAATATGGTGGGATCACCTGCTTTCTGGAGATGTTGGTGTTGTGTCTCAGAACAATAAGACATTCTGAAGGTATATTCAAATTGCATATTGATGTGTATGTCACAGGTATGATCTATGTGTTACAGGCATCCAGACTTCATATGCAATTGCCATCTATGATAGTGTGTGTATATATGTGTGTGTGTGTGTGCGCGCGCGTGCGTGTGTGTGTATATATATATGTATATATAAAGTATGTATCAGTAATATCTTTTTAATAGGCAAGGCAAAATCTGTAGCATTATAAAATCACAGAATTACAGAATATCCTGAGCTGTAATGGACCCACAAGGATCATCAAGATCAGGTCCTGGACCTGCACAGGATCAGCCCCAAGTGTCACACCACGTACTTGAAAGCGTTGTCCAAACATTTGAGCTCTGGCAGCCTTGGTACTGTTATCACTTCCTTGGGGAGCCTGTTCCTGTCAAACCACCCTCTGGAGTAAGAACCTTTTCCTAAGAAATCAGTTGCACAAATGAATGTTTTACACAGTGATCAGGTTTTTTAATGTAAGAGAAATTTGTACAATGTCTTACACAAGGCGTGTTCCTATCAGAAGTCTTTGACATTTCAAAAGTCATTGCTGTTTTCAGGAAAACTGGGCTTTTTTCTCCTATTGCTGTTGTACAGCCCAATCTGTGTTAACAAATATGCTGGACATTTGCTTCTGGCAACAGAATACTTGCTATTCATGTGATATTGCCTTTCAGTAACTCCTTGAATGTGGTAAATGGGAAAATGACCCTTAAATTAAAGAGTACATACAGAAATTTTTCTCCTATTTTTTTATTTACTTCCTGTGATTCCGTCATTGTCTCTACCTCTCATCTCCTTTCTGTACACCTTCTGTATCCATTGTGAAGTTCTAAGGACGTTTCTGTTTAATTTTTCAATTCCTTTTGATCAGCTTTGATGGTCCTAAATGAACTTTGCTTGATGCTCCAATCCCAGTCACTTTCCTCACTTGAACTCCAACTGCAAAGCTAAGTTTTATTTTCCTCTTTTTTTTTGATAATGACTTTGCCAAGGAAAATCCTCAAAGATTGAGAATACAGTTCAAAAGACCTCATGAATTGGGTATGATCTTTGTGGGGAGATGCCTGGGAACAGTATTAATAATGCCTATTTTGATTATTGGTGAGTCCAAAATTATCTTGATAGTTGGGTCCCTGTCACAGAGATGATGAAAACTGCAGTACCAAAGAAGATTTGTCTTGCTGAAGGTTGTGCCACAAATGAGGATAAAAAATAGATCAGTAGACTGATGGCAAAATCTCACTCTTTCCTGTAGTCTTCCCCTGTTTGGACCTTCTCCTAGACCAGGTTGCTCAGAGACCCATCCTTTGGCTTGGACCACTTCCAGGGATGGGGCAGCCACAGCTTCTCAGGGCAACAAATATAAACAATGTTTAATATCTGGTATTCTCTCATTTCTGTTGCCCATATCAGGTGCTTCTGAGGAAGGTGGTGAAATCTGTGCAGCAGGTATAGAAAACAGATATAATTTCTAGTTCTCCTCTCTAGCTTTCCAACTGCTGCTAAGAAAAAGCAGACTAAATCCAATATTCATTGGATGTACCCAAAATCCTTCTTTTCTCATGCTGCCATTTGTCCTCCTTCCCTTTATTTTATTTTTTTTTCCCAAATTAACCTGTATCCTTGCACTTGAGATATGCTTTCCAATGTTTGCAGTGGCAGGTCTGTATATAACTTTTTAATTTCTTTGATCAGTGTTTTTCTAGAACATTTTCAATCTGAAATGGACAGAGGTGTGGGGGGGGTTTTTTGATCTCCTGAGCTGTGCTGTGCTGTCCTCTTCTGTCCTTTCCTCTCTTCTCTTCTTCTTTTGCATTTCCCCCTCACCCAGGATATTTCCTTTTTTTACTGACTCACCTCAAATAGCATTCTAACACTTTATGGGAACATTCTGTTAGGGGATCTAGTGTGAAAATATTGAATTTCTCAGCACCATATCAAACGTTTCAGTTACATCTCAGATGAGAAATAATAAAGGCTTTATTCATATTGTGTTTGCCAGTGCCAGTAAATCACAGCTCCTCAATGGAGAGACTGTGAAGTGAAATGGAACGAAAGACCTCATGGTACCACAGAGTGAGAAAGAAGTCATATGCCAGGGGAGTGACAGTCTTCCAATGGATTCTTTTCATTGAACACATGGAGGGAATTAAACTTGCCTGTAGCCACTATAACTTAGCTCAAACCTTGGCCAAGAATGAAAAATTAATGTACTTATACTTCTGCAGTTGCAGTAGCCCTTATCCTAGATCATCAGAGTCTGGAGTATTTATTCCTCTTAGCAAATCACCAGGTGAATTTGATCACAAGGAAAAAAAATCTTCTAAAGTAATCCAGCAGAGAGAGACATAAGAAAAAACCACAGCTGAAAAACTAAGCCTCAAAAATCTCCCTTGTGTTTTAGTCAGTGAGAACAACTTCAAGACAAATTGCTAAATTGATAAAGGATTTGTTTTCTTTCTCATGTTTCTCCACAATATGGTTAGACATCTTTCTGAAATCCGTGCCTCACCTAACCACTCAGTCTCAGTGCTAAGGTGAGTTCCTTCCAGGTCTCTATGGGAAATCAGATAGGAGCAATGAAATTTCCTTCTACCATTCAAAAGAGTTCATATATTAATGAATTTTATAAGGGCCCTACTTTTTCTACTTTTTCCACAGTTTCTAAGTAAAAATCCAAAAGACAAACACAACTTCATAGATTCATAGAATGGTTTGAGTTTGAAGGAACCTTAAAGATCATCCAGTTCCAATGCCCTGCCATGGGCTGGGACACCTTCCACTAGACCAGGTTGTTCCAAGTCCTTTCCAACCTGGTCTTGAACAATTCCAGGGATAGGGCAACCACAACTTCTCTGGATAACCTGTTCCAGTGTTTCACTCTCTCATAGTAATGAATTTCTTCCCTATATCTTACCTAAATTTCCCCTCTTTCAGTTTGAACCCATTACTCCTTGTCCTATCACCACAGTTCTGAATGAAACTTCTCTAACAGGAGGAAAATTAATATGGAAGCTGTTATAATATTATAGAAATCTGAAACAAAGTCCATCTTCAGCCTAGAAAAAAATTACATAGCTTAAATACAGAGTGTGTTGTCTTCCATCAAGATAGATGGTTCATGCTTTTGTCCAGGCAGACAAGATGAAATTAGTCCCACCCTGCTCTAAAGTGGGATCCAGACATACCTAAGCAGTTGCTGCTGATATCCATCTACCATGGTCTTAAAGCCGTGGAACAAGATTCCACAACCTCCCTTAATATCCAGACTCTGTGATTATGAGACTTGTTATTTTGCATGCACTCTAAACAGATAACCTAAATCCTTCCTACTGCAGATGGAACCATTCATTTTCTTTGCCCTTTCCTCAGTGCCACTGGGAGCTATGGTTACTGTAATTCCTAAAGCAGCCTTTTCTACATGGGAGTAAGACTTGATTGTCCTCATTGAAGCTCTCTTTCTTGACCAAACAAGTCTAATTTCTGAAACCTTTCCTTTCAGGTAATGTTTTCTGCTAACTTCTCTCTTCAATACGTCTATATGTCTCCTGCTTGAAAGCTCCTACCTGTTAGGAATTTGTCTCTGAGTTCACAGGTATATATTTCATAGAATTATAGAATGGTTTCGGTTGGAAGAAACCTTTCCAACTCCCTCTCCCCCCTCCCCTGCCATGGGCAGAGATGCCTTACATGGGCTCAGATTGCTCAAAGTCCTGTTCTACGAGGCCAGTTCCACCCTTACCTGGGCTAAACATAATTTCTTTGGATTTCTGACCATTTCTCCAGTTTACCAAGAGAACCAAAATCCTGATCTTTTCTGGAGTTTCTGAAAACTCTCTCTTCATAGCATCATGTGCTCATTCTAGATAAGTACTACCCTATCTGTTATCAACTGGTTTTCAAACTCTGGGACATCTCTGCCACACTGCTTTGAGTAGTTTTTACAACTTGTTCTGCACCTGCTTTTCAATGATCATATCCAGGCTTCAGAAAGCCCTGTTTATTGTTAAGAATGACTTACAGGAATGTACTACAAATGTTAAAATAGTTTTCCTATATCAGTTTTTTGGTTTCCATCCATCCATTACATCAACTATCCTGGCATTAAAGGGAATTAGATTGATTTAACATGATCTTTTCTTCACAAACTCGTGTTTCATCTTCTATCTTATTATTCTCTGGGTTGCTTACAAAAGATTCCATGAATAATGTGCTCCAGTATGTTTCTAGGCTTCAAAGTGAAACTGGGACTGGCTCAAAATCACTTGTCTTTTATTAGAATAAGTCCTGTGCTTGCCTTTCTGCAGTGCCCACACATTCTCTTGCGTTCTCAGATGAGAACTTGTGTTCTCTGATGAAATTACACAAAGGAAGTTCTGTGAGGCTCATAACCACATAAATTTCCATCTTCATATCTTCCCCCAGCCAAATCCAGACCTCATAGTGTTCTGGCACATAGCTGTGATTTCCCCTCTTCCTTCACTTAAAGGTTTGTTCCACTGGCCAGCTGCACCTGGCTGTCTTTGGCCATACATTAAGATGATCACCTTCTCTTCAGGGATGGTCTGACATGGAAATCTATTTTCTCCCATCTCTCTCTCATACTTTAATCCATATCTCTCTGGTTACATAGTCTTGGACATTATCTGCTCATGCATCCTCATCCTTCTGTCAAGGACCAGATGCAAGTATGACTGATAGGTGCTGGATTACCAAAATGAGCTGGACAGCCATCCTCTATCACCACTGTAAACCAATGGGAATTTCAGGGGGGGGGAAAAGTGGAAAGTTTAAAATAGATCAAAGAAAATGCATTCAAGTGTGTTGTCACATGATATCCGTGTGATGGGAAGAACGTTGGACTTCTCATCCCATGTCCTATTCCTCCTGGAGACTGAGAACCCTATTCCTCACAAAGACCGAAGCCCTAGAAGGATTAAAATGAAAACTAAATTCCATAAAGAAATAATTTATTCAATAAACCAGTCTTTAACCAGCTTACTGCAAATATTACCAGCTAATGTCAGAAGTCAAGAGTGCTCAGCTGAGGTGCAAACAGTAACAGGTCAATGAGCACTCTTAGGGGAAAAGAAATAGGACTATTTTAAGATAACAGATCTCAGCTAATATTTCACCAGTAGAAAAATGGTTGCTATCTCATAAGTGATGATAACTTATTTTAAAGCACTTCCCATCATTATCTTAAAAAAGGTGGACACACATTAGATGAACAGGGAGTAGATTTAGAAAGGTTATAAAAAATTGGTGGTACAAGTAAATTTCTGCTTAATGAAAAAGGAAGGAAGATTTCTGGAAAATTCCCTATTATTTGCCATCATTAAATCATTTATTTCAATTAACATTCTATTGATACCTTCATAAACTATTTCTATTAACATCCCAAGCAGGATACAGAATTAATTCCATGAGTTGTCTAATCATGATAGCACTGACTGTTTATTTATAGCCTGCTGTGTTGTCTTTTTATTACCCTTCTCGGCTCCAGGTTTACAGACTGGAAACAGTTTTCACTTCCTTTCCTAAAATCAGCTTCTCATAGCTGTGCTATTTCTTCAGGATGCAGACCCAAAAGGAAAAGGCACCTCTGGTATTGTCAGAAATGTAGAGAAACACCAGAGAAGGAAACATCTGATTGTGATCTTGTCTAGTAATAGTTTACAGGCAGCTTTCCTAGAAGTAGATGGTACAGATACTCAAAGCAAAGGTTATGGCTTCTTAGACCTTCAGAAATTCTTACAGAAATGCATGAATAAAGAATTTTGGGTAGGAGGAGGTGAATAAGTAATATTATTCTAAGAATCACCTTCAGCTGATCTCAAGCAAAAACTTTCAGTGCTTTTTCTTAATGAGATAAGAGGAAGTGAAAAGAAAAAGTGCATGGCTGTTCAACCCACACACATGCAATCTGAGCACGAGGAAACTTTCCAGTGGATTTATTCTAAATAACCGAATGCTAAATTTAATAACAATCACAAATAAGTATCTGCATCCAGTTTGATAGGAAAACCCCATATGAAAATGACAAAGAAGAACAACAAAATTAAAATACATTGAAATGATGATTTCCCAATTTGAATCGGAGCCCATGAGGAGTCCTGTGGGGCTGCCGGGTTTTGACGACTCTGAAGGCATTTTGCCCAGCCCTTGTTCTTTGTTCAAACTCTTTCACGCTCCAGCTCTCTGTTTCCTTGCTGGTTTCCTCAGCTCATTTACCGTGTCACAGCTCTCTCTCCCTGTCTGTCCCCTCTCCCAGCACAGGCGCAGGGACATTCCTTGCCGAAGGAGTTTCATTGTTTGCAGGCAAATCAGGTGTCAGGGCTTTTACCAGCCACAACTTCCTCTTGAACACAAAACTGCATTTCCAGCAATACATCACTGCCATTGTACAGGTTGGTTTGCACAGAATTTTCTGAGGTCAGCATCCTTCACCAGACCTTCAATCATTACCGGGCTTCTTATGAGAGAAATGCACAGCTGGCTGGGGGGGCTGTTGGATAACTTGTCTCTGCTGCTGGGAACAGCTTTGACCAAGCAGTGAATAGCAAGGAGATCTTCAGGCACAACAGAAGCTCTCGTGGAGAACAAAAGAGGCATTGCCCCTTCTCAGCTGGTTAAATAGTGGCTGGGGATTTTTTTTTTTCATGTGATGCAAGGTGGTACAGTCTCTTTGGATTTTTGTTCTGTACCTGGAGATAATTTGCCTCATGACTAGGGAAAATGTAAAAGTGCAGTGGCTGTATTTGTCTGTAGGTTGTAGTGACACCAGGGCAGTTGGGATGAGTCTGAGATCTTGGCAAGGATCAGTTGGTCTGTAGCCCTGGCAAGAAGGTCTAAGAAGCACTTTTGAGTCTCAGTTATCTAATAAAATTGTAGAAAGGCTTGTGCTGGAAGATAGGCAGAGACATCTTTCACTAAAGTGAGTTACTCTAAGCCCCATTAAACCTGGCCTTGAACATCCTCCTGCTAGGGATGGGGCATCCTGGACAACCTGTGCTAGTGCCTCACCACCCTCACAGTAATGAGCATCTCATGAAAACCCAGGTATTTCTCTCCAGACAGCACAGCTTCCTCCCTGCCCTATGTATTGCAGTGTATTGATACATCAATAAACGTAACAAATTAGAGTTTGGCCATCTGTATTTGCTAAGTGGGAGAAGAATGATGGTAGGGTTCTATGCTATGTTTTAGCAGCATGTTTCCATACGGTGTCAGAACTAGCAATGCTAGTCCATGAATAAAGGCTCAGCATTAATCTGGCAGCTGCTCTGTGAAAATCTGAATTGATGAAAATAGAATTTCAGAGCTTCTCAACATTGAAACAAAAAGAGATCACATGCCAGATGAGTTTAACTTTCACTGAAATTTACTTCATGAGTTCAAAGCTGAAGTGGTGGTAGGCAGCATTCAGTCCAACAAACCATCTTTTCTCTCTGTCTCCAGTTTTCAAGTAGGAAAGGTTGTAGCAGGAGTAGAGGGTGTCAGATGCTATGGACCTGAACCAAAGCAGAGAGAATGTGTAGCTGCTAAAAGGAGTAAGAGAGAGGAAGAATGAGTTAGCCTTTTTCACTCGTGGGTGGAGAAACGTAGTACTATTACACACCTTTCAGCTCCAGCGCAATATAAAAATTGTATATGACAGGCTGTGAAACTTCCTGTGGATCTGACTCATTGTTTGAGCCAACTTTACATTTCAGTGACTGGAGAGGCAATATGTAGTCAGCTGATAGCACAGCTCCAGAAAGGACGGGGAGGGAGCTGTATCACAAATGTTAATCTTACTGTTGAGATTTCTGATTTAACTGTGGTTACAGAAACCATGCACTAAGTGTGCGGGAGTGAAAGCAGCAGCCAGTCACAGTGCTATGTGTCCTGCAGGTATGCAATAGGAAACAAAGGCCAGCTCTAATATGAAAATATCAGGGATATTTTGCCATGACTGGAAAAAACATAGAATCATAGAATAGTTTGGGTTGGAAGGGATCTAAAAGATTGTCTTGTTCCAACTCTCTGCCGTGGGCAGGGACACTTTCCACTAGATCAGGTTGCTCAAATCCCCATCCAACCTGGTCTTGAACACTTCCAAGGATGGGACATCCACAGCTTCTCTGGAAAACCAGTTCCAGTGCCTCACAGTAAAGAATTTCTTCTTAAAATCTAATCTAAATCTCCTCTCTTTCTGTTTAAAGCCATTCCCCATTGTTCTGTCACATCACGTCCTTGTCAAAAGTCTCTCTCCATATTTCTTTTGGTTCCTTCATGTATTAGAAGGCCAAAATTAGGTCATCCTGGAGTCTCTCCTCTTCTCTAGGCTGAAAATTCTCAACTCTGTTTTCTCTTAGGACAGACATTCCATCCTTCGAATGATCTTTGTGGCCTTGCTCTGGACTCCCCTAAAATGACCATGAGCTTGAAAACTACTTTGTCTATGCAAATGCCGGCTGACAAAGGGCAGACAAGAATGCATGAGTGTTACAACCCCTGAGAAAGACAGTCAGTCCTTGCAGCTATGGGAATAACAGGCTCTCCTGGGTTCCCCTTCCAGCCCCTCTCCCCCTGCTGTGAGGAACTCTTTCTCCTCAGTGTTCTTGGGGATAAGCTGTGCATTGCCTCTGAAGATAAAAATCAAGAAAAGGAATGACAGAGGGCTCCACTTCTAGCTCAGAGAGGTTGTCCATAGGTCTGCTTTGAAGGCTGTTTCAGCCAATGGGAATCCTTGTCTCCTTCAGGGAAGACTGTCTAGGGACATATTCATAGGAGCGGATTTTAAGGGACATCTTTAATAAAGTGGAATAATATATTTGGTAACACTTGAAGGTGGTGCTGATACCTTGGCATTGGGTCACTGGATCATTGTGACCATGACAACTCCTTTAAAGCCAAAGGAGTTGTGGCAGCTGAGTGTGTGTTCTTTGGGCTAGGTAGACTTTTCCATAAAGGTCTAGGGTGGAACCAAAAGGCAAGACATGGATGTGAACTTGTGATGAGAACATGCTGCAAGGCCTCTGAGATGGGTTGCATTTGTACTACAGCCTGAAGCAAGCCATGCTTTGAACAGGGGAGATTCTTCTTCTCCTCCTCTGCCTGAGTGATGGTCACTCCTCAGCTGTTCCAGGTAACAGGGTGCCAGGTGTGAGCTTTGCATTTATGCTCGTGTTCATGTAGCATGGTTGCAGTCTGTAACTGCTCCCAAACCCCTCCAGACATCAGAGGGTACCAGTCTGCTGTCTGGAGACGTTGGAGATTCAAATCGCATTTATATGAAATCTGTTCCCCTCTTTTTTTGCCTTGCCTTGGTGACTTGGTTTGATTTGGAATGTAATTAATTTTTTCTGGGACATTTTAGAAAATGATTACCAAGGAGCACCATGTAAGGCTTAAATTTACAAATTTGTAGTGCCATATACGTGTCCTTTGTATGCAAACCCATCTCTTAAAGACAGTGACCAACCAGACAATTACTCCGTGGTTTGGCTTTGGCCCTTGCTGTGGAACCAAGACAGTAATTCTGCTTTTTCAGTCTGGATGATGGCTATGTTATAGATGTCTCTTCCAAAGTTATTACATCAGGGGTTCCACATTCAGGTTCTGATAACTTTGGGACAGACAAGGCAGGATTTGGTCTGGATCATTTAACATACAGGCCCCTGGCTGCTAGCAAGTGTGCTGAGACCACCATATGGACTTCATTTCTTCTACCAATCATCTGCAGAAGTGCAGCCCTTAATTTCTTCACTCTGAATTAGGTTAATTTTGGAGTTGTACACCCCCATTCCTCCTCCCCTCTGCGTCCCCCCCCCACACATCCTCTCCTTCCCTCCAAGGGACGTTCTGCCACATGGAACTGTGGGGAAGAAACAGGGATGACTGACACCAGATTTATTTAAAAGGTGCTTTTAAGGCATCAGCCCAGGGACGCTGTGGGAAGTCTGGCCCCAGGAGGTGAGAAGTAGCTCAGGAGTTAGAAGAGAAAGGTGCAGCAGGGCCAGCTAAAGCCAGGTTAAGCCAGCTCTTCTGTTCTTAACTTTTAAAGTTTAAATCTTCCTGCCCTCAGCTAATCTATCACCTCCTTGTCATCTAGCTATTGATTTTACATGCAGGTAATATTGTGTCTCAGTGCAACAAATTTATATGCACACATCTAAAATAATAAGTAGACTAAAGAATTTGTAGATAGAGAGATGAATTGATATGCTGTGCTTCCACAGGGTACTGAACACCAGTGTAATACTACTTGAATGAAAATCAATAAATAACAAAACAACGATAGAGTGGCTGGAGAAAACTCTGTGTGGCTGCCTATCCTCATACCAACCTACCTGCCTTCCACCTTGTTTTAAAGGGTTTCTTAAGCCTATAAACCTTCTTGCTGATACATACAGAAAACTATTTCCCCCCAATATCAGAGCCTCTGTGTTTAAATCAATGCCCAGTGAAATAAGTAGGCTTTGGACAGGCTTTGATATTGGCTTTTTGTAAAGTTTGTGTCAAGGGCACATTGGAAGAATAACACACACACACATAAAAAAACCCCAGGTGTATCAATATGAGATTTTTATTACTTTGTGTGATGACTTGCATATCCAGGTATACACAGATAGAGTTAGAAGTCTCACAAGCAAAGAGCCCTTCTATAACCGCTCAACTTCTTCATTATTCTACAGATCTATGTCATTATTCAATATATATATATGTCTAAACAATCTATCTATATATCAATAGATTATATATAAAATGCATGTGTTATACCTATATATCTCTGTATTTATAAATGTGTGTGTGTAGCATGTCTGTGAGGTGCATGTACATTAGAAAACTGTGAATATTTGGAAAAATCCTTCACGTTGCATAATGCAGACAGTCAGTCAAACATTCAGCAAGGATTCCAGGCGGTGTGAAGGTAAGTAGAGTGAAAATGTTTATGTGAATGTTCAAAGCTGGGGAAGTTTGAATCTTGTACAATACAATTAAAATGTGTGTTTTAGTGATAACTGAATCAGAAATAAACACAAAGAAAACATGAGAGAAGAAAGGAGGAAAAATTTACGCACTGCCGACATGCTCTGAATTAATTTGCTAGGTAGAAACCATGATGTTGATGTAGATACTGTATCTGCAGCGAGCTCCACAGTGAGAGGAATAACCTCTATCTAATGCTGTGGTGATATGAAGGACTTTGACACAGTTTGGAAACACGAGTGATACATTAGAGTCAAAAAATAGCATTTCTGCATTATAAGGGTCCAAAGGAAATAATTTATGCTGCAGGCTTTTTTGTTCTAGTGACGATTATTTTATGGGAAATAGGTTTTGATTTCTAAACTTAGCCATGCTGCCCACAAACGGTACTTTCTGGGGATTAACGATTGATCTTTCCATTTCTCAGCTTTCTTGGTTCTCTTCACATCTTCTGCTTCCCAATGTGTGTGTGTTTGTGTGTGTAAGCTCTGAAGCCAAATGCAGAATAGTCATTTGACAGAAGCAATAAGCCACTGGAATACGGACATATTTCTGTCTCCAAATTTCACCATATCCTCAGTTTGAAGGCCAAGGATGGCAGAAAGATTAAAGTTTGACATTCATTTCTGTTGTCCATTGAAGGGATAAGGGGATTCCCTTTCTCTGGTGTTTTGAACCCATAGAATAGGTGGATGAAGGGTGAAGTCAGTATCCAGGCAAAAGGTTTGCTGGTTTGAAAAAACAGGCTGTAAGAGCCAAGGTTTCAGAATCAGAGGGGCAGGTAGAGTGCATATTGAAATCTGTCACTCTCAATGCAACGAGTTATCTTTTAAATTTAGGATTGGAACCTGCATGTGTTTGATTTCCTCCTGGCTTAAGCTCATTTCCCAGGTTTGCAGTAAGCCATCAATAAATCTTTCAGGTGAGTAAAACTGGTGTGGCCGTTGCTGGTGAACTGCTAGACAGTTACTATCACTTACTATTTGCAATTATCTGATCATGCCTTTATATATTTATTACCCCATCATCTCTACTTCAGCCCACTTGTGCATCACACTGGAGGCGAATGTTCATCTGGTGGGACTCCAGTCTGACTGTTTCCAAACAACAGCTAATGTATATATATCATATAAAACCGATGTAAGGCTACAGAGTTCTTTACTGGAGCTGGCTGCACACAGCAGGGCAGCCTTTGTAAAAACTGCCTGTTTGACTTCTTCTAGACCCAAAGGAACTTCTTCAAACTTCAGATTCTTACTAGGGGTTCTCAAATTGGCAGTATGGTGCCTGGTCACTTGATGATTCCTCTACAGTCAACAGACCTCAATAGTCACCTGCTAAGGGTGATTCATGTTATCTCATATCTGAATTGTTCTCTGGTTATCACTATCTTACCTCAGGAGCAACTACCTGCTTAAATTAGGGGATACTCTTAGTGCCTTAGGTGGAAGAAACTGGTCCTGGTCCTGATTACATAGGGTATCTCAATGGGTTTTTTAGTACAGAAAAATGAAAGAAAAAAGTGATGGGTGCTATTGCTCTGACTGCTTGACCATCAGCCAGGCAAAAGAACCTGAAACAAGTGAGACCATTTGCTATTCATGGCTTCCTCCTTACTTTTTTTTATTTTTTTTAATTTAATTTTGACATAATCATGTGCTTAGATAGCACAGAAAATAGCATTTGACCCAGATGCCAAACCGAATGTAAATGGTTAATAATCCAGTTGAGCAGATAATAATTTCCAATAGGTTAAATCTATTAACATAAACTACTGAGCCAGATTCTATTGAGTAACAAATGCATCCTGAGAAATTAACTGTGATTATAGTGAAATTAAGATTAATTACTGAATAATTGTATATTAGCTGAATTGATTAGGATAAATTAAATTATCACGAAGACTTTGGATGGCATATACAGCCAAAATGATCACAGTGCACCACATTTTGTAGGCAGTGACCACCTAGTGGGCTGAGGAGCCCACAGACACATCCAGCCATTTTATACTTCATAAGTGGGGTCACTGAAAACCTGCCTGAGTCTGAAAGGGTGTGGGTGGCCTCTGTTACAAATCTACAGCGAGACTTAATTATACATCACATGCCTCCAGGCAGACAATTTTTCAGCAAAAAGCCACCTATAAAGCTGTACCAATACCGTAAACATGATCAGTAATACAATGGAACATTCTTTACAGGAGCATTCCCATCAGACATTGTCCTTCTGGTTGCTGGTGACTAGAGAAATGCAAATAATTTTAAGTTTTTATGACTTGTTCCAACCTCTATTTCACAACCCACTTTTCCCTGTTGACTTTTGCAGGAAAGTTATGGTTAAGCACTGACGACCTCTGCACCTTAAACTCTGTGATAATCCTGGCAGTACTCCTTTGCATTTCAGGTTGCCGCATACCTTGACATGAGACCGGCATGTTTCGTGTTGCAGAAAGGAATTTTGGGCTCAGAACCTGTATTTCATGGAAACATGTTCTGCTAGTGGAAGCACCAGCAGTTCAGGCACATCTTACTGTTTGACACCAGGGAAAAGAAATGCTTGGAATGAGGCAACTTGAATCTTTTTCTCCACTTTGTAGATGTTTTGAGAAAGAAAGAGAAACGGGAAAGGTAGTGGTGGGGAGAAAGTCATCATTCCTTTCTCTGCTATTGCTTGGGATTAAATAGCAGGGTAAGAGTTGAATTTTTGGGTAGCTGCCAGGCCTTTGTTACTGCTTTTTTTGTCTACATATATTTTGTATCTCAGGAAATAAGTCAGAGAGCAAACTGGAGCTGCCAGCCTTCTCTTACCAAGCTTTGGGGAATCAAGGGGACTTTATGCAACACAGGTCAGTGAGCTGTTCAGCATGTCTACGTATCCCATCTGTGTGTTGTGTTGGGTCCCTCCTGGGAAAAGACCTCTGATCACTTGATTAATGTGTCCTCATGGAACTTTTCCATGGGAGAAATGGAACAATTTGTGTCCATCATGTCTGTAGTATAGGCATGTGCTGCTGATTAAACTTAAGCCAAGCAGCAAGTCTGGGTTTAACATAGGCTCAGACTTGAGGTGGTTGTAGTGGTAGGGGTCTGGCTTCAGAGTCAGAGGTTAATTTTTATATAAAAATGGACTTTGAAGAGTGACTCAGCTGTGCCTACTGCATGGTGAGCTCTTGGCTGCTGATTGCACTCACCACATCTTTGCATTGTTACCTGGCACTGTGAAGTTCCCTCCATGTGGACCCAAAAATATCGAATGAAACAAGATTCCTACGTTTCTTTGCTCTAGTTTAGAAAAACAGGAGGAGAAAGTCACAATAAGAAATGGTCATCTGGGCATCCTTAAATGTCAATCAGAGCACCAAATATCTAATGATTTACATCATCACTGAAGAGGTTTTCTGTAGATTTTGTATAGGAAGGAAGGAAGGAGTAAAGGAAGGAAAGAAGTGAGAGAAGAATAAATAAATAAATAAATACATACATAATAAAGGAACAGAAAAAGAGAGAAAATAGAACAGCGAGCAATTCTTGTAAGAAAAGGAGTTGTAGTTCATTGAACCTTGTCTTCCTTTTGCCTCCCTGGTCTTAGGTAAATATTTGAGCGAAGTCCAAACCAAATACACACACCAAAATAGCACAGGGTGTAACTGATACAATCTCCAGCACTCATAGAAAAGGCAACTTCGAAGGGGGAAGGGAGAGACCTTTTCCTAGAACAGCTATTGCTTGGATGAAGACTATGGCCCCTCTGACTGTACAATGGGAATTAAGTACTTTCCATAGCAAGCAAAACAAAATGTCCCATTTTAGAAATGTGACCATTGCTGAGATGGTAGAGGAGATCTAAATGTACAACGCTCTTTTATAGTACTTTTCATAAAATTGTCCTGAAGTCCTTCATAAACATTTTACCCCCACATATTAAAATAGTCAGGTCATTGGAGACACTGGCACAGGTTGCCCAGAGAAGTTGTGGATACCCCATCCCTGGAAGTGTTCCAAGGCCAGGCTAGATGGGGCTTGGAGCACCCTGGTCTAGTGGAAGACATCCCTGCCCATGGCAGAAGGTTGGGAACCAGATGATCTTTGATCTACCTTCAAATCTATGCTTCTATGACATTTTCTATGCAATGGTATCTTCTCCCTTCTAACTTTCTGCAGATTTTGTGTATGTGTTGTGGGAAGGAGGTGAGGATGAAAGGCAATGTAACAGCAGAGAGGAAAAATCCAGTCCCTTTGGCCCATCTGCATGACAAAGGCCCATTGCATAATGCTATGAGTCCCTCACCTCTTGGTTAGGTAACAGAGGAGACAGATAGGGCCAGAGGAGCTGCTGGATGGAGATAGCTTTGGTCATGTAAATGCCTGAAGTTCACTGTGAGGAGTCTGAAACATTCATCATTTAGTGCCAAGCTCAACTGCTTTGATGGAGGCATCACACCCAATATGCACTGAAAATGTCCTCACATGTCTAATGTGTCTAGACGTACAGGCCTTTAATATCCTTCAAGTTGCAGGAATCTAGAGGTGATAGGGACAATGCAGTGGTCAAAGCCTGTGTTGTTATTTTCACTTGTGTAAATCAGCAGAGCACCCACCCAGGGTTAGAGCTGCACGCATCGAGACCAGGTAAGGAGCTGGGTCTTTGCCAGTGTTGGCTGTTACTGAAGGTATAAAAGGTCTTTATATGAGGAGGAGGATATGGAAGGGAGTGGTGGCTTATTACAAAAATGGAGGTGAGCCTGCCTTCGAGACAAGTGCGTGTAGCTGTTCAGGAGACAGCAAAACCCAGGCCCAATGCATCTGGCACGTGATCTCTGGGGATTAAAAAGGATCTTTTGACTTTTGCAGGTCTGATCACAAGTTGTCACTTGTGCTGTTGCACTATGCCATACAGAGCCCTCACCATGGCTTTGCACTGAGTACAGAATGTTCCTCTTGTGATCTTCTGGGAGGGTTGCTGCTGGCTGTCAAAAGACTGCTGCATTTGCCCCAGAGGAGAGGAGGGATACAGATGCACACCAGATTTCCACATTGTGTGACAGGAGCCTTATAATTACCTTATACATTGCAGATGGGAGCCCCAGGCAAAAGGCTCCAGTGCTTTCTCCTGACCCATTGTGTGAATTCTCATGTGACGCAGGGTGGGGAAGTGGCTGCCTCAGACGTCTTTGTCGTGCAATGGTAGTCATTATGTGACAAATGGGGCTGGGCCAGCCTGCCTGGGCTTGGGGTGAAGTTGGATGGTGTGGGTGCACGATGTATTGGGCACAGTGGTGAGGCTGGGGCTGGGACATATGAGGTACTGGCATGGCTCTTGTCTTCTGACAAGGTCTCACCTGAACCTTGTCCCTTTGTCCTCGTAGAATCCTTCAAGGTCATCTTGTTCCAAGACAGTTGCAATGGGCAGGGACACCTTCCACTAGATCAGGTTGCTCCAAGCTCCATGCAGCCTGGCCTTGAACACTTCTAGGGATGGGGTACACAGCTTCTCCAGGAGACCTGTTCTGCTGTCTCACCACCCATATAGTGAAGAATTTCTCCCCTACATCTAAACTAAACTGCCCTCTTTCAGTTTGAAGCGATTCCTCCTTGTCCTACCACTCCATGCCCTTGTCAAAAGTTGCTCTTCACCTCCCTTGTAGCCCATTTAGGCACTGGAAGTGGCACTAAGATTTCCCCAGAGCATTCTCTTCTCTGCCTTCTTTGTCCCCCGAGATGGGTCAGTTTACCACCTTTTTGCACCTCCCAGATTTTCTTCCATAATAAAAGCCAGCAGGAGCTGGCAGACCCTGCAGAGTTACTTTCTCCATGTTGGTTCTGGATCTCTTTGGAAAAACAAAAATGAGATAAAATAGGAAATTTTTGACCTCTGTATGAATGGATTGTACTTAACTGTTGTCACTGTGGAATAATAGGAGAGGATTTGCTCTTGTGAGAAGGGATGGATATGCTGTAATCCCCCTTAGCCTGGTCCAGCACACCATGTGTGGTCTGGGTGCTGAGGTGCTGCTGCAGATGAACTGACTTGTTCAGGCTGTAGCTGCATGCAGCCAAAATTAATTCCAGGATTAATGCTTGAGCTGGCTGTGAGAGGCTGTTCATCTCAGAAATGCTGCAATTGTTGGACTAATGACTACAGTCGCCTCTCAGAAAGGGATGAAATCAAATTCAATATAAATTTCCAAAAAGTAAGACAAAAAAAAAGTTTTGTTGAGTTTTTACTTCAGATAATTAAAATTGTTCCTTTTGTGTCCAGTTGTCTTGTTTGGACAAATGATTTTATTTTTTTTGAGTAATTTCTTTTTTATTTCCACCAAAGAGTCCAAGAGAAAAGCACAAACCTGGTCTTTGAACCTGCTGAAGTGAAACTCTTTGATCACCTTGAGAGGTTTTTTCTAGTAATACTTGAAGGCCACCAACTTGCTTAAATGGACCTTGGGCCATGGGCTGGGTTGACTTCCAGGAGCTGACAAAATCAAAGTTTTATGAAAGAATTCTCAGTTTGCGGCACACCCCACCACCCCACCCAGGGGAAAGAGATTATGGGAACTCATATCACAGAAAGATCAAGCTTCAGTTTAATCACCTCTTGTTAATGCCTTTCTCATATTGGATTTTAATACATTTTTAATCTGTTTTTCATTCTTCATGCTTTATCACTTGGGTGATCAGAGCAAACAGGAACCAACCTGATGCTGGGACAGAAACACTGCAGAGGAGGTGTAAAAGCAGAGGTAAAATTTCCCAGGAGTTCATGGAGGAGGGATGTGAGATGAGGATTGGTCTGGCAGAAAAACTCTAAACTGGGAGGGAGGCAGCTGATGTGACATGGTCCTGTGTGACCTTGAGTCTCTCCAGCCTGTGTTTCTCCAGCCTTTTGATTGCCTCTTCAGTTGTATTCATAGAATTATAGAATCACAGAATATTCTGGGTTGGGAGGGACAATAAAGATGTCCCTCAAACTGGGCCCAAACCCCCTGCCATGGGCAAGGACACCTTCCACCAGATCTGGTTGGTTGCTCGCTCATCTTCTCTCTTAGCAAATATTTTTAATCTTTCTAAAGCACCAAGCACACCGAAAACTTCTTCCCAGCTGCATCCTCTAAGTAATGCCCCACACAGAAAAAAAGAAAAATCTTCAAAAATTGTAATAATGACACCCAAGAACCTGTCAAAAACCCCTTCTGAGGGGTTCTTCTCCCATCCCCCCCATGCTGCACTTATTTTCCCTTCAGTTCAAAAAGACCCTTATCAACGTTTCAATCTTTCCATGTAAATACACTGACAAGTGTCAGGCCCTGGCAAACCTATAATTAAGGCTGAACACAATTTGCTAATAAAAGCTAAAAAACCCTGGGTTGAGTTTACTTACATTATCCCCACTGGGCACTTTCCATCAGAATCTTTTATCAGCCTCTGCAAATGCCACTTTGACATTTTTTTTTACTGAATCAATGAAACATGGACACTACACTCATTCTCCTCCTTGCTGAGAAGATGCTCCAGCTACAGAAATAAAGATCTGTGCTGTTGTTTGTTGTTGTCCTTGCATCTCCTCTGACTCACAAAGCACAGTGTGCTTTGGAGGGAGAGAAAGAATGAGAAAAATAGAGGAGAGGAGAGAAAGAGAGAGAATTGGAGAGAGAGAGAGGCAGAAAACGTGAGCCAGAGATTGTGGCAGGCTTTACAAATTGGCACAGTCTTATCAACAGCATTTCATGGTTTTCTGGAACTCTTTCAAAGGGAACTTGCCTTTGTGTGCACTGGCTTAAGCTTTACTAATATTTAAAGCTATATTTAAAAGTTTATGAAAATTACTTCTGAGTTCCTCTGTCTCTTAAAATCACCGAGGCCAGTGTTTGCTTCTTGCTGTTTTCCCACTCACCCCCCTCTTCCCCCAAAGTTTCTGTGGTTTTCCCGTCCCCTTCGTCCTTCCTTGGCAAGATTTCTGCCTTTCCCTCTCCTGTTTGCTGCATTCCCTTCATCCAGCCTACCCCCCTTCCCATTTCTAGGGGGTCAGGGAGGAGGGATTTGTTTGGTGGGACTGTTTGTGATGGGTGAGGTCCAGCTTCCAGCAGCGCCGCTCTCCACTACATCAGTAAGTGTGTAAGTAAATACATCTCTCACGTGCCTTCTCTTGGCTCCCTGCTTGGGCAGAGGGTCAGCTGGCTTTTCTCCTTGCTCCCAGACATGTCTGGGTCAGTAGAGCACAGTCTGACATCTCTAACAACCCACAGTGGCATCCTTATCCAAAAGCATGTATTGAAATAGCTCAGGTAATCCTTTGCACAGAGACACACTGCTTTTAATGAGATTCAAAGGGAGAAATCATCCCTTCTTTCCACTGATAGGTGAAAGACTGATGTAAGCCTCAAACTGGGCCCAGATTTGCCTACAGCCAGCGCTACTTGTGTGAATGTGGGTACTGGGAATTGTGCTTTACATAAGCACCAAGACTGTCTGGAGGCAGGAAGTCTGAACAGGTTCAACATTTCACTCCATGTGCCCTTGGTCTGGGCATGGATGGCAGCAGGACACATGAAGAGGAGACTGGTCCAACAGAGGCTTCCATAGTTCTCCCAAAAGTCAGTGGTGACACTTGGGGTAAAATTTGCCTGCCCCCCACCCCATGATGGCTGTGTCTGAGCTGTTCACCCTTTGTAAAGCATCATGCTGGCACAGACATCAGGATATTCTATGATCTGCAGAGGAATTGCTTCTTAAAAAAGGGCTGTTTCTCAACAGGGCTATTGATGGAGCTGAACACAGCTCTCAGCTATGTAAATATCTACATCTCAGAGGTCTAAATATAGGTAGGATGAATCCTTTTGGGGGTAAATGACTTAGACAAGTTAAAAAATATTAAATTGCAGTTAATACATTCTAAAAGGAGTTTCAATCTTTTCACATCAGAATTTCAGTTGTATCATTAAAAAATCATGATATCTAACATGGTTTTAAACACAAAGTGTGTGACAGTGGCTATGTTAGGTCAAGCCAGAGGCCTCTGCTGCTCCAGTGCCCTGTTTGCAACAGCAGTCAAGAGTAAATGTTTAAAGAGGAGAATAAACCACTTATAGAAAAATAAAGTGTCTGTGCCTCCAACAACCACTGATGTAGACATCTTCAGGAGACTACATTTATGCAACCAGGCTTAACAGCCCCCCGTGTGTCTATCTGTTGAAATTTCCCCCTTTTGGGGGGCTGATTTTTAAAGAAAAAGTTTATGCCTTGGGTATATCCAGTGGCAATGCCTTGCTTTCCTAGTTTAGACCCAGATGATGAAGCCATGAGAGATTCGGTGCCTTCCCAGTGCCCTGGAAGGTGCCTGCTCTGCACCTGGGGCTGTTTGGTGGAGTTACACTGACTTCAGACAGGATGATCTTCTACGACTTTGCTGCGACTTCAAAAGAGGTAGGCAAATGCGCCCTATCTGAGGAAGTGACCTTTTGCTTTACCTTATTCTATGACATTAAAAGGAACAGCTTTGGTGTAGGAGAATGTCTAGCAATGCTCTCATCTCTCAACGCTTAAGAGCGCATAGGAATGAACCACACGGATAAGCTATAAATGACTTCTCTATCCCATGATGTATCAGTTATAAGCAAATCCTTTATAAAAATGAAACCCAGATCCTTTAGATTCCCTTTGAAGAAATCTTGTCCTCTGGCAGCTGGAACTGCAGTGGTAGGAGTGATGGAGGTAGTGGCTGGAAGACATGGCTGTCTGCTAGAGATAGGATCAACCTTCCTGCAAGGGACAACTGCAAATTTGGTGTTGCAGTCAGATTATAAATCCCCTTAGATTTCACTGGTGTTTTTGGAGAGAGAGGGAAAGTAGATTTAGAAAAATATGAAAATAGAGACATGTACATACAGATATTTACAAAGTCTATGTATAGATGGAAACACCATGCTCTGTGGTAGAAAGTATATTATGATTTAATGCATTAATCAGCACAGGGCTGATGAAGTGTGTATGATGATCTCTGTTTTACAAGGTAGGGGAAGGTTAAGTGATTTGCCTGAGGCCAGAGAGTAAATCAGTGTCACAGATGGGATGAGAAAAGAAGAGGCTCCAGTTCAGGTTAAATTCTCGACAGAACAGGCAATACCAGAAAGAAGGGAGGCTCAAGCAAAGGTCAGTGGTGGCTTGTCATTTCGGTCTCCATCCTTCTGCTAAATAGTGTTGCTAAGGGGAATGTCTTCTGTCTCCTCTTTTGTCATCAGATAAAACAGCAGCCAAAGCTTTCTTTATATTCTCTACACAAACTCATCTTTGCCTTTCTTTTGCACTTCCTATGTGCTGGAAAATTATTTTATTTTTATTTTCTAGAGGTCAGATATCTTAGAGTCTTGGATTTCTCTGCACCACTAAGAAATCCTGGCCCAGGATTCTCTAACTGCAGCTCCCACTTTGTAAAAAAACATGTAGTGCCTATTAAAAAGCAACGATCATGCACTCCAAATAATTAGTGTCATTATTAGTACTGTGGCATAACCTGCAGGGCCCAATTAAGATCCAAACCTTATCATGCTAAGTTGGGGAAACATACACTAACACACAGTTTCAGCTTTGAAGATTTTGCATTTTTAATGGATGGAATTAAGAGTGGGGAAAAGGAACTTATTCTCCCTATTTCACAGGCAGAGCACTGGGACCTGGAGGTATTAAGTGATTTGCCCAAGGTCACACAGGATGTGTCAAAGACAGGAGCTGAACCTGTGTTCCTACCTCCTGATCAAGGAGAACTAGGAGATGGAGCTCATAACGATGATGAGTCTTTTAATACAACAGGGAAAGTAATAAACAGAAGAAAGAGCTTGGGAAGGAAAGAGGGAGGGAGAGGGATGCGTGTGATTGTGTCTCTCACAGCCAGGCTTTTCAATGACTAATAATAACTGGTCTTAACAGAGGTGCTCCGGGGGATGTCGTATTTCATCCCAAGCCACTTAAAGAGCCAGTTAGTCTTAGAGAACTCTGAGCCTATAATCTAATGCCCAAATAACAACATTTGTCATTAAGTCATTTTAAGTAGAACATGCATGTATATGCGTGTATATTTACAAATATACACACATAAAGTGTTTTACTTGTTTAACCTACATCTATATGTATATATAATAACACATGCACACACATACACACCCTGCCCTGTCTTAAAAATAATATGGTTAAGTTAGGAGTGGGTCTGCCATTGCAACCTGGAAATGCAGGTGATTTGGAAGTTGTCGCTAACTTTTCTAACTACAAAAAACCCCAAGTCTCATTGAAATTCTTATTTTGAAAAGCTATGATAAAAAAAAGTACTTCACCAATAGTAGAATGTCCCATTCTATCATTTGAAGAATAAAATATTTTTTTCTTTTAATTTCATTCCCCCCCAAGTTATATGTAATGTTTTTACATAATTTTTGGGAAGATTTGGGTTTGATACAAAATTTAAATATTTCAGAGTTAGTAACCTTTTGAATTTAATCTGTAGGTTGACAAAAAGCCACAAAGAAATTTGTACTCCAGGTAGAACAAAGATCAGAATGTTAAAAGAAATCCCATTAAATAGAAAATTAGATTCCCTTACCTGGAAAATACTGTTCCCTCTGGCCCTGTGATTCACTTCTTTGGGATAAATAAATTCTGGTAGAATATTAACAAATTTAAAACATGTTCCTCCCCACAGACTGTGTTGTTTATCACATAGGAGGGACTTGATGCAGTGATGAGAGGGGATCAAGGCAATGGAGACTCCAATACAGGAGGAGTGTTTCATCCCCAGCCCATGTGGGTATCAGAGAATCTTGCACTGCAGAAGTGGATTCTGACTTTGCTTCTGACAAATGTTTCCAGCCAAATATTTTATGTTGGTTTGGTACAAGCAGCCGGTTGTTGTGAGTTTTCCATTTTGGAGGGAATCTGGAGATGCTGAGCTCTTTAACCAAACAGCTCAGTTTGGGCCTTAGAAAGGATGCTGCATAGTAGTTTTCTTGCCACAAATGGGGAACCCTAAATTAGCAACTGCTTGTCATCTTAACCTTTCTGTTCTTCAACCTCTTAGGAAATGAGACTAAGAAAACCCTCTCAACACACAGAGGTGTTACAGAGAGAAAGGCATAAACATTTGCAGTGCCTTCAGGTGTTAAAATGATGGGCAATGAGGAAAAGCCCATGTGGAAATGAATCATTCTGTCTTGGGGCAAAACTGTGCTGACATGCAAAGACATTTGTCTTGAGGGTCATGCATCACACAGGGAAGAAAGTAAAATCCCAAAGAATTTGTGATTATGGGAGCTCTGTCCAGCCCCTGCACAGATTAAGGCCTTATAGGAAGAGAGAGAAGTGAGAGTATATTTGCATTCCTTTTGCAGAGTGGATGTGTGCAGAATAGCAGCTTTAATCCCACAACTTCCAAAGTGTTGGACGCTTGACTTGGAGATCTGAGTTAGAGTTGTTTGATGTACTTTTTCTTTTTGCATCTCTTTGCACAGACACATTAGATAGGCAGCATATATTTACATTCTGGATTTATGAAGTTGGAGCTGGACGTTTTTCTAAATTACTGTGAAACTAAGGCTTTTCACATCCTGTTCAGTTTTTTTGGGCATCCTCATTTGCACTTCAGCTGGCACAGTTGCAGGTTTGGCTTTGTTTTCCTCTTTCTGCTACGTTGGCGGCTCTTTCCCGTTTTCATATATTTCCATCTTTTGATTGAAGTGACCTTTCCCATTCACCCTTAAAATTCCACTCAGCTAAAAACTAGTCCTGCCTCCAGGCCTGTAACTGTGGCCTCTGTGTCCTGGGACAATGGGATGAGGAAGGCAAAATAAGGGACATTCCTGCAGGTCCTCGGTGTGTGGATAACAAACAGGGCACAAGTGGTGGGCAGGTAAATCAGAAATCACTCCATTAGCTGGTTAAGCATTTTGGAGTGACACCAGGTACATTAGGAGGTGGCAGTCACAATGGAGGGACCTTGGCCATTTGATATTCATGAGACGAAGAAGGTTTAAGAACAGAAAAGGAAGGGGGAGGGATGTGGGCTTTCTAATGTAAACACCATTATCATTTGAAAATCAATTAGCTCCTTGCACTGAGGCAATGACGAGACTTAAGGCCCTTTTCTGAACTGCTATTGTGAGCCTGGGTTATTTACTTTAATTAAGAGGAGACAGAGTGGATTATTGTCTCAAATTAAGGAGTTGGGAAGAGTCAGAAAATTACACTCTACCTCACTGCACAACAAAGCCAGAGTAAGAGACAGGCTCCAAACCCAGCAAAGTCGAAAAGAAATTAGCCTTTAATCTGGATTCATCCAACATCAGGAGCAATCAAAAGGAAGGAAGGTTCAGAGCCTCCTTGCTAAGCACCAGGCATGACACTGCAGTGGCTGCCACTGCCAGCTCTTTCTGAAAATTAATCTCGGGACTGGAAGCGGCTTCAACACTTAGAATGGTTAGTTTGAGAGCAAAATTTCCTTTGGCCTAAAATTTGACTCACCAAGTTATCAAGTAGGGGGCTGGATTTCCTCCTGTCCCCCCCTCCAACATAATGATGGAGCAACACACTATTTTAGAAGGAAATAGATGTAATTGTTGATGCAAAGATGTCTCTCCAGGGTGAAGATGCTAATATTTTTTGATTCTTATTTAATTCAAACAGCTTGGATTAAAAAATTAGGAAAAAAAAAAGGAAAAGGGAATAAAAAAAAAAAGAAAGAGAATTTGGCAAGTGACTAATCCACAATATTGTCTAATTTGGCATACGGAGAAACAGCCCCCGAGGTATCTAATACTGAGATGTTTCAGCTCTGCTTTGCATTGCCCACTCTTACTCTGCATATTCTAAATATGTATTAAGTCAGTCGAGCATGGCAGCTGCTGAAGGAATTGCCACAGCTTACTGGGTAAATAATGATCATTTTTTAAATCACCTAAACGTGTATTTACCCCAAACACCATGGTGGTGGCTCATGGGACTGTTGATTTGCATTTTAAAAATTTTCTAGAATGTATCTGCAGTTGCTGTGCCTCCTGCTGACTGCTCCATGCTCCAGTTTTAAGTCGAGGACTGAATTCTGCTCTCAGTTGTGAATGGAAGAACATGGAGTGTCATCATTGAAATAAACAATGTGAAGTCAAACTGGGAACTGGTCTGCTCAACAAGTTTTGCCTGGAATGCAAATTGGCACCAAGGTATTTTGGTGATTTTGCACCTTTAAAATAAATCTGTGAGAACTGAGGAGCACATTTTTTGTTTTCGGGGGCAAGCAGCTATATATGGGAGACACAGGCTAAAGACAGATGAGCTACTGTCCAATCTTTAAGTTGAAGTAGGGCAGAGCCAGACCACTGTAAATTATCCCAATCAGGGTCTGTTATCCCTCTAGAAAGCATCTTCCCAAAACAGCTCTTTGGGGTCTAGCTATATCCTTTTTGGCCCATGAGGTTAAAAATGGTATATTTTTCTGAATTCTGACACATATTCAAGCTCTTCAAATATTATCCCTTTGCAAAACTGAGGCCATCCTCTGAATTTTATCATCAGAGACACCCTGGCCTACAACAAACTCAGAAACACATGGCTCTGGAAGGAAATGTATGAGGCACTTTTTCAGAGGGCCCTGAGCAACAAAACACTTGTTACTTTATGCAACACAAATAAAATATATTTATGTATTTATATCCAGTTACAGCTCTCCCATACATTCAAGACTCTTTTACTTCAGCCCATAAACTCTGCATCTCCTTTGCAGCTGGATCCATTCTTTCTCATTTGGTCCTGAAATTAAACCAGACCCTTTTCATATGACAGCCATTCTCTCTTTTCTGCTCCTGTTTCTTATGGGAAAGTGTCTCCTTGTAGACTTTAGGTCTTATTTACAGGCCTGTCCTGAGTCTGGAGTCAAGCAAAACAAACATGTTAATGTGTCCAAGCTGAGTGTTGGTTTGGCTCTTTCACCTGTTTTGGGATTCTGTTCATTTTCCAAGATGGGTAACTAGACCAGACATAGCAACCTGCACCTCAAATGTGTCTGTGTCTCTCCCACCATGTCTCCTTGCTCCCCTGGGGAAGGTCCAGCAAGTGCAAGTTGCACAGACCTCCAGCATGGCCATGGGTGTTTTTGTGACCCACCATTAACACTGATCTCATTTATTCCCCTTTTTGAGGGTTTCCAGTTGTTTCCCCATTCACTAGTAGAAAGAAAATTGGCCATGAATCAGACTTAGAAACTCCTGGAGATGAAGAACTAGACCCACTGGTGCAAAGACAGCAGTTGCCCTTCTTAAATGAAACATCATCACAAAACCTCTGAATTTTGTGCTGCTGGTGTCACATCCTGGAGGATCTGGGAAGGTGTAAGAGCAGAGAGATGCTCAGTTATTGCTCTCTCCTCCTCTGGCAGGGTATAGCTTTTAATACTAAGCCACAATGGGCACAGACAATGCATTAATTCCTGCCTTAGCACTCTATTTGCTGGATTAAAGTGTGTTCTTTTTATATATATTTTCTGGTTATTGTAACAGTATTTTGTGATCTTGAATATACTTAATTGTATTAGAAATGGTGTGCTGGAACCTTTTTCATCATTATTAATATGAAAATAAATAAAAAGAGGATTTTTTTCCCCCCAGGAATAAATGAAATCCTTAACTGGAGTGCAGGGTCAACAGACCCACAGGGTTGAGCTTCTGGCTGCAGATATCATATGTGTGTGTGCATAGATGACTACACACAAATGTGCCACCTATATTTGCATTCCTACAGTTGTTCATTATTTGTATCTATTATACAGTGGAGAGAGCACAAATGTATGCAATTGAGACACAATAATGTAGGGATATGAAAGGACCAGTCCATCAGTTCAAGTGTGTTTGGGTTAAGAAGAAGGGAACGTACTGATAAATACACTGATTTATTTTCACTAACTCTTGCTGTGTTCTAAGGCTGGGCCTGAGTCATCGAAGCTGCTGGAGCTGACAGTGATTTATATCAGCTGCAAGGTCTACCCTGGAGCTTTTAAGTGTATGTCAAGCACCTCCAGCACTTTATGAATCTTTTTGGATTGAGTTTTCCAAATCAAAATCTGGGGTATAGGCAAATCCATTAAGAAGGCGAGCACATGCTTGACTCTGTTTTGTGTTTAGGGATTCCTATCATATTTATGTTCAGTTTTCACCATCTGGCTGTTCAGAGTCATGGGCTACAGCCTTGAATAATAACCATGTCTCGTTCTAGAAGAACCAAATCGTCTCTAAACACTGGTCGGCTTGAACTGCGTCTGGTAGGGAGATGACAGGGCAGGTTGTTCATTGAAGTCTCTTATTCTGATAGTCAGGCTACAGACATGTCTTGACAGCTTTTAGAGCTGTTTGGAGCTCTTCCTGCATGTTCCAGTGTTGTTACATATCAGGGAGCAGGAAAGCCCATCCAAAGAGCCAGAATGACCTGAGCATAATTTTGGATTATGCTGCCTTCTCTTTATTACTTCTAATAGTATAGAAGTGTGAAACATGGCATGCCCAGGAATGCAGCCCAGGATGAAGGTGAAGGAGGTGGTAGAGACCAAGCCAGTAGCAAGGTGGAAGGTACACAGGGCTGGGACCCAGGGGCTGCATATCTGGCTGTGCTGGGGACCTGGGGTAGTTCCCTTCTTTTCTCTGCTTCCCTGTCTATCTTTTGTGAAGTTAATTATAATCTCACTGCAGCAGAGGGTAGGGGGTCTTTCAGGACCCATGAAGACAGTTGACCCTATTTGCCAGGATAAATAGGTAAAAGTAATGGGAACAAGCCCTGGGGGAAGTTAGGGGCTGAGAGAGGAGGGGTAAGATGGGCTGGTTCCCAGATCAGGAAGGTGAGGGAAGGCTCAGACAGGAGCTACTTGGCATGTGAAGGAACTGTTTCCCTGAGGGGTCCAGCTGCCTAATTTTCAGGAGTGAAGACTTATTTTCTTTTGGGTGAGGTTGGCCCTGTCTTATTATTGGAAAATAAAGCTAGTTTTGGAGGTCAGACCTAAACTCTTCCGGTCAATAAAAAGGTCACTAGCAGGAGTAACTCTCAGCCTACAGCATGTCTTGCCTTGGTGCAGCATCCTGTATTATGGGTGCTGAATACCCAAAGATTTTGCTATTGTCATGATTTAATAATAAGATTTTTATTGCATCTTCATCTTCCTCCTATATTTCTCAGTTATCAAGGAAACTTGCTAAATTTAAGCACTGGTATTAAGTCAGTAAAGTTACAACACCAAAGAACTTGGATCCTTCTTTTGGGTCTGATCAAAGGCAGATTTTATCAGTAAACAATTTCCTATAAGTTTAATTCCACTCCATAGGCTTTATATGCAAGGAGTTATTGAAGTTTTATTCATTCCCAGCTATTCAGTTATCTTGGTTTCCTTCACATCCTGTGCCCTTTCTACCAACAGGGAATCAGGGTGCCTAACTGGAGAACAGATCCTTTCCCTTTCTATATTCTTTTCCAAGCCACTGCCAGAGTAAGGGATGTGCCAGAAACAGAAAGCTCCTTCCACTGTTTGTGGTTCAGTCTCTGCTACCCAAAAGCAGTGTCTTGGCAATAGTTGTGAATGTGCCTCTCTCCTCTATGCATCTCACAGAGTCTGTTTTGTTCTCTCACTCCTTTCAGAGTCGGACTGTACCTGGGAAGGAGGGATTGCAGCTCCTGGGACCCAGGCTCACCCCTGGCATAGAGCAGCTGAGGAAAGTGTTGTCAAACACAGGCAGGGATCAACTTGCACTCTTTGTCTCTGATGCAAATACTCACAGGAGGTTGCTGCAAGGATGGGCACAGCTCAGTGTTCAGTGGTTCAGTGGTTGAGTGGAGACTTGTGGTTTACAGGAGCAAATGGCTAGTGATGCTGACAGAGAAGTGGCAGGTTGCCCTTTGCTCAAGTTCTTTTCTACTTGTTGGACAAGTTCCAGAGCCAACTCTTACCCAATTTCCAGCTCAGAAAAACTCATCTAAGGGCTTGCATACGTATGTTCATCTAGTTGATACTTCACTTTTAACTTTCTGTCACTGGCCCTACTGGAAACTATTGCCTTGTTGGAATCAGTGGGATCAGTGGAATGAGCTCCTTTAAGCATTTCTTAATTTGCAAATCTCAAGACTAGCTGAGTTAAAAGTTAAAAAAGTTAAAAGTGGCTGGCCTTGTTCCAGTTGAAGGGAGCAGTTCACACTGACATCTGAACTGGCAAACTGGTGAGTGTGAACATCTTGCCCCAGAGCTGTCTGAGCTTGAGGTGGGGGGTTGGCTGGAGGAAGGCATATGATTAAATACTATGTTAAGGCTGAATAGAAGTGGCAGATCCAACTGTTGGTCCCACAGAAATGGTGAAGAAAGAGGGAATTCTCTGTAAGAGTTCCTGAGAGGTTTATTGTTTCCTGGTGGTAAGGCTGCAGGATATCTCAGTGAAAGGCTGGCCTCTCTACAGAGACCTTGTGCCTCTGCAGTGACGGCTTTCCCAGAGCTGATGCCTGTTTTCCCTCAGTAGCTTCCTGCCAGAGCTCCTTGCCTCCAAGGTTGTCCTGGCACATTGCCTGGCAGCCGAGAGCCCTGGGTCCTCCCTGGATCATGGGACCATTGGATGATTTAGGTTGGAAGTGACCTCAGGAGGTCCCAATCTGCTCCCCACAGGACCAGCTGTGAGGTCAAACCAGCTTGCGTAGGGCTGCATATGGGATGCTGGATATTTGCCTGCATTATTCAGATACTGCTGCTCTGCAGTACTGGCCTTTGAGACCCTGGGATATCGGGTTCCTTGGGTGGACAGGTCCAAACTTGTTTAACCCTCAAACCTAGAAACTTCCTACTTTCCGGACTATGGAGGATGCAGAAGCTGTGCTGCTAAATTTTGTTGCTCCCCAAATAGTATGCTATTTTTCCCAAACGAGGGTTTGCTTTGCCTTCTCCTTTCTTCTTTCCTCCAAGCAAGCCTTTCTCTCTCTTACTCTCTCTCTATATAGCTGAATTAAAACCGTATCAAAATAGATGTTTTCTGTTGGAGAGCAATCTCCAGGGTGCACATGGTGATCACTTCATGATTGACATTTCTCTTTACAAGATATGTGGGAGATAGTCATGTGGTTTCAGGGTCAGATATCACAGAACAACTACTGACTCAACCATTGATTTCTTCTAAAACATGAGGAAAACTCACTGAAACTCAGGAATTCCTTACTGCAGGATTTTATGGATACTAAGTGTTTCCTTGGATTCTGAGTCTGGGAGGATAAATCAATGGAGGAAAAAAACCATGGGGTTCCTTCACAGCAAATAAATCATTCATGGTTCAAAAATTTCACAAACTACAAATTGCTGTGTTTATGGGAAAATGACAGTGTTTCCTTTTTCTCATACTTTTATCATTGTAAGAGGTTGTAGATCATTGTAGATGGGACACGAGGCAGGAGAAACATTGTTATGTTCTGTTTTTGGGCTTCATAGAATTGTTTATGTTGGAAAAGACCTCTGAGAATATCAAGTCCAACCATTAACCCAGCACTGCCAAGTCCACCACTAAACCATGTCTCTAAGTGCCACACCTACAAGTTTTTTAACAATTCTGGGGATGATGATGCCACCACTTCCCTAGACAGCCTATTCTAATGCTTGACCACATTTTCAGTGAAGAAATTTTTTCATAATGTCCAATTTAAACCCTCTCTGATGCAACTTGAGGCTATTGCTTATTGTCCTATTCTCAAAGAGACTGACTCCCCCACTTGCCTACAACCTCCTTTCAGGTAGTTGCAGACAGTGAGAAGGTGCATCCTGAGCCTCCTTTTCTCCAAACTAAACAACCCCAGTTCCCTTACCCACTCCTCTCAGGAATTGTGCTCCAGACCCTTCCCTAGTTTCATTCCCTTTCTCTGCATATGCTCCAGGACCTCAGTGTCTTTCTTGTAGTGACAGGCCCCAAACTCAGTATCTCAATTTGTCTGATGGGATGAGTTGCCACCCGCACTCGTATCTTGGCTTCCCAATTGTCCGTGCATGATGTGATTGTCCGCAGATCTTGGACTTGAGCTTCTTTCCTATGGAAATGCCAGTGCTGAATGTGGCTGGTGCATCTCTGATATGGTGCATATCCTCATGTGCATGGCTGCAGAGTGGGTACATGCTGATCAGGCACTCAGAATCACCTCTGTATTCATATTGCCTTTATTTCTGTGCTCCTGAACATTCTCTATATCCTTCAATGGAGCAATGATCATCCTTTTTGTTGTCCCCGTAGATCTCCATATCATTAATACTCTATTGATCATGCACGGACTTTGGATCAGGAAATGCCCATATGTGATTGCAATGAAAATCTGAGGAGTTTATTGAGGTTGGGTTCACATAGAAGCCTCTTTCATGCCACACCACAAATTTCCTCCCAACTCCTTTTTTGACTGACTACTTGAGCATTTCCTCCTCCCTCTCTTGTTTTTTCCTTCAGGCATACCTTTAAACAAAATCTTTCCCAGACTATCATTTGCCTCTAGAGCACTGTTGGAAGCCCACAGTGGTGGTGTTCAGACAACAACTGGGTCACTCTATACCACTCACCACCATACTTGATCTTAGTCTATTCGTACCTATCCATGGAAGAACAAAAAAAAAAAAAAAAGGCTCATTGTGGAGCCTGACTTGAGATCCATAGGATTAGGCCTGTTAGCAGTGCTGTATGCAACCCTGACATGCAATCAGCAAAGGAAAATATTCATTATTGCCTGACTGTCAGCTGAAGACAATTTCAATTATTCTGGCATTTCAATGGATGAAGAAGCCCTTTAGGCTGGCTCATGAGATTAGACTTAAAGGCTCTGTAAATTAAGAAAGTTGCAATCAGTGTATTATCTGACAGGCAGCTGTGGAATATACTCCAACAGGGAGGGAAAGGAAGAAAGAAAAAAGAGACAAATTGCTATATTCAGGTTGTGGTTTTGATATATCAATTTACCATTTTAACATATGCATTTGGGAAATAATTGTTTTGCATTACTTAAATCAGCTTTAACAGCATCAGTGTGAAGTTTTCAACTCCTACAGCTTGAAAGGTCAGTTTTTCTCTTGCCTTGCACTTTCTTTGAAAGACTAGTTTGGGTGAGAGGAGGAAAAACTTTAAGCATTGACGGAAGAACAAATCTTTCTGAAAGTTATTCAAATATTATAATATATGGCTGTTGATCATAAAATTCCATTAGAGGCAACATCTGTAATGTCTCTCAGGTTAATTTATATAATATGATCTCAGCCTCCTTTTGCTAGATATGCACGGATGTGGTTATTGTGACCATATATAACCTTTACCGCTCCTGTCTGACGTGTTAAGGAGAATAATTTGTATCATCCTATCTTGCACTTCTGGGGCTTTTATCTCCCAGTTTCCCAAACTATTTCAACATCTTTACAAGCAGCAGTGAAGAACCTGTTTGCTTCCCCCAGTTATGTGACTCCTCCTGGTCAGAAATGCTGACTGCTGAAAAAATGGATAAATTTCAGGCACTTCTGGCAGAGAACAAGTACAGCTTAGTAACAGAGTGTGCTTATTCTGGTGGGAGGGGATTTTGAGTTCCAAGAATTCTACATAGAAAAGACGATTCCTTGGGCAGGGAACTGATAAGCTGTGACATAGAACTGTTGCAGAAACACAGTGGCTGATTTGTGGCAGTGTGAACTTCAGCAGAGGTAAGGAGTGGGAAGGTCTCATTGATGATTCGATCATCTTCCTTATTACTGCCACTCCAGCCAGTGAGGCTGTGGAAATGTATTTACCATGGAGCTCTCTACAGCCACTCAGTGTAGATATCAAAGTGGTTACAGCCAAGTGAGACAGGTTATATTCCTCAAAGTTGCCTTTGATGATGATGATGTCCACTCTGCATTTTAAGGGTGAATGTCCTGTTGTTGACCCTCAACATTCCTAACAAGGCGCGTTTCGTATGGCCTGTGTCATGAAAAAATGTCAAGGGGAAACTCCAGGCAAAGTCTGAATTTATGAGTGCACATCATGGCATATTCTCCTGTGGTGCAGTTGAGGTTCAATGTCTTAAGAGACTCTTTTCATTTCTTGCTGCTAGTCTTTGCAGTCTGGTATATGTGACACAAGAAATCCAGTGGCTTATTCATCTTATTTGTGTTTAGATATTTACAACAAAGACATAAATATCTTAGATTCCCACTGCAGTCACTGAAGAGATAATCCAGGAATCCAGACTGTTTTGTCCTAAGGTGTACACCTCACCTTGGGCAGAGGAATCATGATATAGAAGTTCCTGTTTCTCCACAGTAGTTGTAAAAAGTTTATGTGAGCTCACATTCACATGTTCAAAGCTAGGTGAGATAAATACCACTCCTTTCTTTGCCTGAAGAATGTTAGATGATGCAGCCTCCAGTATAGAGCTTGTGTCTTGCCATGAACATGTAGAGTAGAAATTAGTGTTGGTAGATCTTGACTGGAACCGCTAGAGATGGTGACAACAGCAATAACCATCATAACAGCAGCAACAACAGCCATAGATCTGATGCAAGGATCCATCAAATATAAGATTTTCATTACCCATCATCCTTAATAACTTTCATTTATCAACCTAATTTTAATCTCATCAACTTTAGTGCAGACTTCATTCACTTCTGTGAAGCTCTTTTCAAATGACAATAATATAAATATGACTTTGATCTGTAGATCAGGTGTTACAAAGAAGATTGGTATCTGCAGGGTTTTACTTCCTGGTTGTGACCTGTTTCTGGATTAATAAAATGATGTGAGTAACATCTTGGAAGTGACGCTCTGAATATTGGAATACGAAAATCCAAATTTCCAAGCACAACTACTGAATCTAAGTTTCCGGTTTTGAATGGCTTGAACTTGGATGCCTTCAATGAATTTGATTTCTGAGTGTTGAGTGCCCTCTTTCTGAATTCCAGGCTCTGATAAAAAGCATAAGGTCAGCAACATACAAACAGCCCCTCCAAATCTCTGACCATTTTGAGAAATCTTGGCCAGGGATCATTTAATGCACCTAAAGCATCCAATAGGCATCTTTCATATTGCATACATCTGTTTTATTTTCAAGTGAGATTTTGACCTATATATGTGAAAAACAGTTTTGTAAGCTGAGACAGTATTTTTTACTGATGAATTTTTTTAATATTCAACATTCTCTGTCCTGTTTCTCTCCTTTTTTTTTTTCCTCCCTGAGTTTGGCTAGCAAAGCTGTAAACAGATACTTAAAAAAATTGAAAACCTCACTAGCAATTTACCCCACAGTTATGCATCTTTCTGCTTTGGAGAACATTTAGCTAAAATTAGATGACAGCTCTATACCCTTAGAACCAGTGTTATGTTTTTCCTCCATTTCTGATCTACATAATTCAAAACAAGGAAATGTTAGCAGGTAAAACTGCAGGGTAAAACCTTTGGCTGCTGGAAATATTTGCATTTATTAAGCTAACAACTGTAAAGCAGATATGCACATCTTTAGACTTCCTCATTCTTGCCTTATTAAAAAAGATCTTTGAAATTCAAAAACTTCCATGTAAATGTTGTGGAGGCTTTTTTTCTTTCCCCTGATGCAGATGATTGTACTTGGGTGGCATAAAAAACCTGAACCTGGATCCAGGAACCTCAATACATCACTGATGGTTAAAATCTAGACCTAGTCTGGATCAAAAATTTGGCAATGGCTAGAATGAGTGTCTCTACCAACTCCCTTAGACTCATGAGTTGGTACTTTTCCACAGTACACAAATATATTAGAGAAAACTGGCTTGTCTTGATCCATTTGCTTGGAGGTAGGCAAGTGCTTAGTACACCACATCCCCAAGTGCCACATCCACACATCTTTTGAACACATCCAGGGATGGTGATTCCACCACTTTCCTGGGCAACTTCAGCCTGCATCAGGATTACACATTGACACCTTCTCCGGTAAAGGTACCCATCAGAAACGTGTGCAGACTGTGAGACCTCCAAAGGTGACTTATTCAAAACCATTTTACCATGTGAGGAGCTTGGACACATGACCATATGTCCCATTCCCAGAAGTGTTCAGGGCCAGGTTTGATAGGACTTTGAACAACTTGGTCTAGTGGAAGGTGTTCCTGCCCATGGCAAGGGAGCTGGAACTGGATGATGTTCAAGGTCCTTTCTAACCCAAACCATTATGTGATTCTGTGATTCCTGTCATAGTGAGAGGTGGGGCAATACAAACCTCATGAACTTCAACAAAGTGAAGTGCAAGGTCCTGTACCTGCATCGTGTCAATCCCAGACACACCTACATGTTGGGCAGAGACGTGATTGAGAACAGCTCTGTGGAGAAGAACTTGGGCATGATGGGTGTTGAAAAAACTTGATATGAGCCAGCAGTGTGTGCTCACATCTCAGAAAGCCAATGGCATCCTGGGCTGCATCAAAAGGAGCATGGCCAGCAGGTCAAAGGTGGGGGATTCTCCCTCTGTGTTCTTGTGAGACCCCACCTGCAGTGCTGCATCCAGTTCTGGTGTCTCCAACATAAGAAGGAAAAGAAAAGGTGGTGTGGAGACTCCACAGGAACCTTCCAGTATCTGAAGGGGCTACAGGGAAGTTGGAAAGGTACTCTTCATAAGGAACTGTAGTGACAGGACAAGAAGGAATTGGTACAAACTGAAAGAGGGGACATTTAAGTTAGACATAAAAAAGAAATTCTTTACCGTGAGAGTGGTGAGACACCTGAGGAACAGGTTGTCCAGAGAAGCTGAGGATGCCTCAATCCTGGTGGTGTTCAAAGCCAGGTTTGTTAAAGCCTTGAGCAATCAGGTTCAGTGGCATTTGTTCCTGCCCATGGCAAAGGGGTTGGGACTAGATGCTCTTTAGGTCCCTTCCAACCCCTTAACTTTTTATGATTCTGTGATTCCATAAAAACCAAACTACCGTCTACTAGCTGTTGAACCAGGGCAAATGTCATCTCATCCTGCAACAGAGAAGATTGCCTTTTCATGTCTCCATTTGTATTTTTCCATGTTGAGTACATCGATATCATGCGACATCATCCTTAAATCACAATTACACTAACTAATAAAGTATCCCTTGCGGCCTTTTGAAGAAGGTACCAATCGATAAAAGAGAATTTAACAAAACAAAACACAAAAGAACACTTCCCCTCCTATTTACAGAAGAAAATGACTCACAAGGGACAATTTCTTATCTTTTCACAATACAAGGGTAATGCCCTTCATGGCAAACACCAGAGTTGGAGCTCAGACTTTTATAGGCGTTGTGTGAGATGTATTTTCTCATGGGAAATGCTGGACTAGTCCAGACAAGCATCTGTTCTTTCTAAGGGGACTGAGGCAAGGCTGAGGAATTTTGAAAGGACACCCCAATGGAGTTTTAATGCTTCATGGGATAACACCAAGTGACAGTTTTCAAAAGACTTGTTTAAAATTATTCTAATTTTGAAGACGCAGGGAACTTGCTGAAGAATTTGACAATGATGAGCAGCTAACTTTACTAATCCAACTTAGGGCTTCTTTTTCCCTACTTCCTTCTTTTACTTGGAATGGTGTCACTGAACCAGTTAAATTGCAGGACTTGAATATAGCTAATGCTCTAAACCAATGTTTGAATTTTATACTAATTAAGGCCATTCTGCTGTCACAATTTTTCTAATGTGAAGACTAGTGCCCACAGTAACTCACTGAATTTAACATAAAAGCAAGATAAAACAATTAAAGTGGGAGAATATTTGATTAAGTAGCTCATTGATTTATAGTGGCATAAATTGAAATGGATGGGACAGAGAATTTTTTTTTTAATGGCAACTATATTTTATGTTCATTATCACAATCTCTAGGCTCTTTGTGCTTTTTTGATTAAAAAAAGGAGTTTAGGGATAGGAACTCTGGGATTAATTACTCTTGTCTTCTTTCTTAAGGCCTTTTTTATTTCCTTTTTTTGATTCATGTGGTAAAATATTAAGGCCCTATTGAAAAGTCATATGGAGTAAATATATTGCTACAAAGCAGTGGCTGTCTGACATCATTTAAACAGCATTAATCCTGACAGTTACGCAGGGTGAAAAAACAAACACACAGGATTTTGTTTTGGTGACAGGGATTAAACCTCTCCTCAGGGTGGTTTCAGCACTGAAGCAGCTCACTGGGAGGGAGCCTCATGCACTGGAGGCATCAGTGAATGCTGTGGCTGGAGGGTGGGAAAACTGAGCCCCCAGTGGGGAGAAGGGATGGGGTCACTCCATAGGGCACTAGCAGAGCAAGGAGCAATCCCCAGATTGCTGTCCTAGGCTTCTGGTTATCCCACCAGACTCTGCAGATGCCACACAGTCCTTACCTTTGCTAGTTGGGATGGGATGAGGAAGGGGGTTATCCCTCCTCTGACTACTCCCTGAAGGGTGCTTTCCACTCTTTTAGAAATACATTTACCCTCTCATGACACCAAAAATGTAGGAGTATTTTCCAGCCCCGCTTTCAATGGAGGGAGAGAAAGCAAAATGCAAAATAATTGAGGTGACGTTTTATCGAGTGCAAATGTCAGGGAACTTGCTCAACAACATGGAGAAAATCAGTGGCAGACCAAGTCAACTACAGAGAGAGGATCGTTGAAGAGTACTCTGCAAACCACAGGTGCTCATATCCTACCAGCATGCCTTGAGTACTTGGGATATGTCTGCCTAAGGCTTCCTTGCAGCCTTTTCACGTGGCTCGGGAAAAAACCCCAAAACTGGAGTAGAGGGCGAGAATCACACTTGGTCTCCCATAAAACTATTGAAGTGTTTGTAAACGGGCGGGGTATTTTCATTGTTTGAAAAAGGGAGGGGTGTTTTTGTCAGTCACCATAGGCACAGACACATAGGTACATTTTCACTCTCAGTCTTGCAGCGATGCCTGCACAGACTCCTGTGCAGGAGGACTTTTAAAGGGTAACATTTGTAGTGATTCAGAATAGTGTCTTGCAGCTGATCACACTGGCAAGGTAAAAATAAGACTGGAGAAAAAAAAAGAAATATAGGGAAGAATCATAGAAAGCCTTGGTTTGGAAGGACCTTTAAGATCATCTCCCAGAATCATGTATCAAATAAGCTACCTTAATAAGTCTGTGAAAGGGTTTTGTTGTTGTTGGGAGTTTATTTGAAGAGTTATTGCACTTTCCAGGAAAGAAGATGGCAACAGTAGAAACCCAAGGCAAAGTTATACCAGATAGAGCAGATGATGAAATCAGCTCTTTTTTTTCCTCAGCATTCATTCTGCTGCCAGGCATCCTCACCATGGAGTTAGGAGACTCCAGAGCCATCTGTTCAGCTTTTCAGAGAACAGATTTCAATAGTGGGGCTCTGTTTTGTGGCATTTCTTCCCAGAGATACCTTTTTGCAGGGACATCTGCTTGAAGGTCAGCTCAAACAAAAGTATTGGCTCTCAAAAGAGAGGCTAACCCCTGCCAGGAGTGGGGGTGAGTGGGGAGAGAGAAGGACAAGGAAGATACATTTTTCACTCATTTGGTTTGTACCTTTACCAGCCCACTCCCCTCTTTCCTCAGGGCATGTTTAGGGCTGTGACATCCAGAGGAACTTGAATGCACCTTTTACTTTCAACAGCACTTCCTCACCCCAGGGGTTCAGAAATCACAAGCCAAGCTCTTCAAAATTACAAGATTGGGTTAAAAGCCGTGAAACAGCTGTAAAAACTACATTTCAGGGATCTTTCTCTTTGCCTTCTGTCTTCAGAGACTTATGCTTGTGTCCTGCTTGTTTCAGGTTTTCTCTGCAGCAAAATAAAGTCAAAACACATTGTTTTTTCAGTTAAGTGTGAGACAGTCCTATGTGAAAGACAGTTGAAATGTTATGGAAAATACTGTTACTACAAGATACATTGTGGTGGTTGGCAACCCAGTTTTGGCCCAGCATGAGAAATGAGGCAGGTCTATCTCAAGAGTATTTTATGATTCTTTGACTTTAGGGTCCATTCTTCGAAGGCTCTGAAGATACTCTGCAAATGCTAAATGAGGATGTCCTCATGCTTCTACCTAAGCGTTTTGAACGAAAGGAAAGAAATTGATCTAGAAACTGAAATAATAAAGTGATTTTCAGGGGACCTCAGCTCTGCTCAGTGGTTGCCATGCTTTGGTAGCTAGGGTAGAGGATTGATCTGAAGTCATAGCTGTCTGGAGGGCTGGTCATGTCCAGCCTTGCTAGACACCAGCACTGGCAGCTGATGGGTTGCCCTCTGCAAGTGTTTGTTCCCTCAAAGGGATCGCTGCTTAAGTTTAGACTTTCACCATTATGTGGCTAAAATTAGCAACAGGGACTTGTTCAGCTCTTGAAAGATTTTTATCTTATGAGTGAGGCTGAAAAATAACATATAGACACATCACACTAACCATAGGGCTGTGTGTATATGTCTGTGTAGGCACACAGGAGAGCACACACACACAAAAAGCGCAACACACATATCTATGTAGTTAAAATTAAAATTTATGTTATTATACTTTTCAACATTATATGCACACACACACAAAACCAGAATAGTTCAGCCATACCAGCATGTCTTTGGTTCAGGACAAACAGAAGATGATAATATTGAGACCTTGCTGTACCAGGGGAATTATAATTCCCTTCTACAGTCATGGTTGGAAAGAGATTATGGTGCTTGTAGCAAGCTTCCAATCCTCAACTCCCCAGCCAAGGCGTAGTGGGATCTGGAAGCTGGGGAGGGATTATTGCTACCCAGTTAAGGGAGAAGGATAGTTGGAGACAGGCTTTCAGAGCAGCCTTGAAGTGTTTAATCCCACATTAGCAGCTGGAGAGTGGTGGTGGTTATCACTGGTGGAGTTTATCTTGTGGGACCTGCAGCTCAGATTGAACCACAGTGAGGAGGGAGGCTGGGGAATGTTTTAGAAAGGGAGAGGAAGGGCGTGGCTGAGGCAGGAATAAGAAGCCACTGCTCATGACAGAGGGCAGCCAGGGAAGACTCTTAAATTTGATTCATGGATTTGAAGCACCCCTTTGGTGGCTGCAGTGTTGGTCTACACTCTAAGTCAGGCACCACTCAGGGCCCAAGTCAGGCACCACTCAGGGCCCACCACTGAAGCCTGACTCATCTACACTGTGTCAGCAAATATCTATTTTGAAGTCCAGAGGTTCCAGCAGAGGGGAAGGTTGAGGTGACAGTGGGAAGGGAAAACTCAATCAAACAACTAGTGGAGACACAGCTCAGGCTGTGCCACAGTCCACCAGTGCCCACCTCGAGGTCACCTCTTCCTGAACACAGCACTGAACCATGCCTGGGTTAAGTGCTGGTACTTCAGAGCAGAAGGAAAAGGTCACAGGCTATTTAGGGCCTCTCAGTTTTGCTCATCTCACCACCAGAGTTTAGCTTGGGTCTTAAAGGGTGGACTACAGCCCAGGCAGGGGCAACTGCCTGCAGCATCTGGAACACAATGCTATTACCTAGCTCTGCCCTGGAAAATGATCCCAGCTGAGCTGGTGGCTTGGCATCCTGTGGCTGTGCTGTCTCAAGGTTCAGTTTTCCTCACAGCCTGAAGCAAGGAGGAGCAAGGCTGGCTGTTACCTGGGTGGGAGGACACTGAGGAAGCAGAGCCAGTGTAATTCAAAAGAAGGGGATGCTTGCTGACTCTATCAGTGACCTTTTGTTCTGTAAGACACTATCTATCTGAAGAGAGATTAAACTAAATAGCTGTGGCCTTCACTTGCTGTGCAGATGCTCTACAGATAATTCTGCTTTCTGCCAGCCTCATTGCCAGACTGAAATAAGCTGGGATCCTGAACCTCTGCTTTAGAAGACATGTACCTACACTGATTTTCTTGCTATAGCAGTATAGGAATAACAGGTCAAAATTTCCCACATTAGCACAGTTTATTTAATCATTGACACTATTGTGAAAAAGAAGCTTCCGACAGAGATCCTCACTGTTTGTTTTTTGGTTGTTGTTTGGTTGGTTGGTTGGTTTTTTTGTGAGAGGCTTTTGCTTTCCTACCCAGTCTCTTTGCAAACTTACTTGTGCTCTATACTCAGGTGTACATATTCAGATGTGACATCGGCTAATGCAAATCCTATTGTTTTATGCACAAATCACAGTGAGCTCATATTAAGGAGAGAAGGTTTGGATTTTTTTTTGTGTTTGTTTGTTTGGTTTTTGTTACCAGTGAGCTGTCTTGGTTTCAAAAGCTAGCTGATCCTTTGCTAAATCCTTCCCAGCTATTCCCTGAGAGATGGAGCCATTATTCCCCAAAACCTATTCTGAACCACTATCTTACAGTGTGTTGGTACCCACTGTACTTCAAGAACTTATTGTTCATTTCTTTTTCCAAGCCTGGTGATGGTAGGAAAGAAAGTGAAAAAGCCAAATAGGTAGAAGGAAAGAGGAAAAGAGCAGATAGCAAAGGAAGGTAAGGAAAGGTAGCTGTAGCAATCAGACTGATTGATAAGAGTTTTGCTTGGGGTCATGATACTTGGACACTGGGAATTTGTGTCCTTTCAACCATTAGATTGTAATGCAACATCTTGACAATGCTGGACCCTGCAGACTGCATTCTTTATGGAATGGTTTGGCTTGAAAAGGTCCTCAGAGATAATCTGGTTCCAACACCCCTGTAATGGGCATGGATACCATCCTCTAGGTCAGGTTGCTCATGGGTCTATCCAACCTGGCCATTAAAGTCACTTCCAACCCAAGCTAAACCATCCTCTAAGACTGATCTCTCTTTCAAATAGTACATTTTGGGAATTGGACACCTGAAAGTTAGATTAGGCCATATATTTTGTTAGCATCATGCAAGATCACAAAAGTATGAAAATTACATAAAAATTATTTTGTTTTACATCCTGACCTACAAAATACACACCCAGATCTGAGCAGTGTGCCTTTCAACTGGTCAAGTCTCATTGTACAGCTTAAGACTGTGTGGACACAGGGACTGCTCTGCTTTACAAGAGTAATCCTTGTAAAAGGAAAGAACACAGTTATCACTTAGCCTGTGATATCACAGTATGATTAGTCTCTGCTTCCCAAATTGTTTTGGTTCTAGATCTGGAGATGGCTGCACGCTTCTGTGTGGGCATTCCCTTCTCACAGACGAGACCCTGAAGGGTAAATTATCTTTCCTGGCAAAAGATACAGGGAGATGAGCACAAAGGGAATCTAAAGGATAAATCCCTCTGGAGTTACATGACTGCCAAAATAATACTATGAGGCTGAATAAGCTCAAAGCCAAACCAGTTATCCTCTTTCAGGAAGTCTAACCCAAGCTGGTGGGTGGCGGTGGACTGGATGAGGGAGCTGCAGCCATTTCCATGGTGGTCTCCAAGCTGCAGGTCTGGAAAGGTATGTTTTGTTATATCCTCTCTTTTTAGCTCTGTTTTTCATTGATGTTAACAACCACATCACAGCCAGCTGAGTTTTCAAATGACGTATCAAGGAGTATCGTGACTGATCTTTAACTTCTACAGAAATATTCTGGGCTGCATTTGCTCCCATCGGGGGGGAATCCAGACCTTTCACTCACCCAGTGCTTCAGCTTTATGGGCCAAAATTAGCTCTGAAATCAACAGCTTTAGAATTCCTTCTTTGGCTGTTGAAGTTCAGAGAGCACATCTGATTTGCACTAATGCAGAGAATCTGGCACATCACTCCTGCTGGAGTGAATGGCATTAGACCAAGTCTGAATTTGGCCTTTTGACTTTCAAAAATTGGCTGCAAAATGAGGGATCCTTGTCAGCTTTAAGATTGATGCTGTATGACTCCAAGCACGTTTGTCATCTGTTTGTAAAGTGAAAATAAGCCTACAGTTGTTGACAGTAAATGAAGTAATATTTACATAATACAGTCATACCTATTTCCTGGTAAAGAGATCAATGCATATTTCTTTTTGCAATAACAAATCCATGCTGTATATCTTCACAGAGACAATAATATTTGAAGTGAAACATTCATCCAGCTATATAATTACATCTATTGTTTTCCATTTGCTTTTTGTTCCCTAATAGTTTATTACTGGTGGCCAATAGTCAAAAACAATCCAGAGAGATGCAAAACATCCCTTCATTCCAGGTCCTTTCAAAGATATTCTGGTTATTAAAATTAATGTCATTAAGATTGGTGCTCGGATACTGCTCTGAGAACTGAGGCCCCATCGCTCCAGGTGGTGGATGCACGTGTGATACAAGGAATTGCCTGCCCATGGGATATTAGAGCTGGAGAGAGGCATGGCAGGGACACAGCCACCACACAGCAAGCAGATCAGCAGTAAAACTGCCATGTGTCCAGCACCTTTCCCACATTCCTCCTGGCTGCTCACTTGTGCCTTCACTTTTATAGCCAAATCAGTTTTGGTGAAGTGGATGGTGGGGCGAGGGGATGGGGTGATTTCTGTCACATTCCATGTCATAGAAAACTCGTGTCACAGTGGTTTGATGGACCCTGTTGGTGGCTCTCTTACAGTCAGCTCTGGCACAACACAAGTGTTGCTGTACCTGCACTGGGGGACCACAGAGATGGAATAGGTTAGAGGAATCATCCTTTGGTGTTGCCCCCTTATTTACACAGACTGTTTCTGCCCTAGACTTTAAGAGGCTGGAGAAGAGGTGAGATGAGATTGAGCCTTTCTGTTTTTTCCTTTAGTTGAGAAAACAAGTTTTATCTTTCGTTCTGTAGTACCTTCCAGACCATATGGTTGCTTAAATCACTTTATACAAATCAATAGCAATAAATAAATACTGAAATGCCTCTATTATTAAGACATTTGTGTGGCCTAACTTGTGTAAATACTTCAGATAGCAATCATGATTTTAGTAATTATTTCCCCCTCTTTCCACCTCCATAGCCTTCTGCAAGCACAGAGCTTCTAAAGAAAACCCCACAGCTATTTTTTCCCCCCCGCACAGCAATATCAACATAACAAAGTCTTTAGTCATGCAAGTTCCCCTCTTGTCCCTCCAGCTGCCCTTATATTTTCACCCTAGTGTAGAATGATGCTCTGAGTCAACTGGATACTCACCTCCACCTACTCAAGGGCCACTGTATTTCATACTTCCTTCTGCTCTGGCTGTCATGCAAATGGGGAGGACTTACATCCTGAGTATGGAGCAGCATTGCTGCTCTTCTCATCTGTGTGGCTCTATTTGTTCTTAAAACTGAGAGTTATTTGCTCTAGTGCAAAACAGTTTTATGCTGATCTTGTGTACCCAGTCTGGACTGGTCACTGGTTAGGAGAAGAGAAAAGAAAGGAAAGTTTCCTAGTAGAAACAGAGGAAGCAATGTAGGGTTTCCTGGTAGGCAGTGCAAAAGGAAAAGCTGGTTTCCAATTCCTCTCAGTACAACTGGTTCAAATGCCTTGGGCTAGTGATAAGGACACAGTAAATGCTGCACTAGCAGGATTCAGCCATCCTGAGAAGAACAGTGGGCAAGTTATCCAAGCAGTATGGATCTCTGAGTTTGGTCCCACAGCCACTATGGACATTCTGTTGGCCAACTCAGAGATGCTGAACGTCTCAGGTTATATAATTTACCAGCCTTTTCCTGATAGATGAGTCTTCTTGGCTTGTCTGTTGGTGAACAAGGGGTGATATGATGAAGGAGGGAATGGCTGTAGGTTGTGCAGATGCTGTGTAATCTAGGTTTGAAAGGTGAGTTGGCCTCATCTCTCCCTCTGAGATATCTCTAACTATCCCTTTCAAAGTTTCAAGTCCCTCTTGGCTTTGGTTGTGGAGAAGTCGTCATGCCAATGAAACCTGCAAACCATGCAAGGCTGTTCATTTGAAGAGACAGAGTTAACCAGTCCTTTTCTCAAGTCCTGAGCCACCGATAGTGGACATGCTGACCTCAGGTGTCTTAATATGGCCAGCTCATAGCAAAGGCTTAATAAATGCACCCAAGGCTGCCTCACCTTCCAGGTGTTTGCAGGCTGAATAGGGAACGGCAGAGCTTTTCCTCACTTTGTTTTATTCATTATGAGAAATGGAGTATAGAGAAGGAAAGGGACCTTTCTGAAGTTAAATTCCTGACCAAATCTTATGCACAGCTAGGAAACAAGCATCTGAATATTTTTATATTGACTTATGAACTACCTTTGGGTCAGACATATGTGGTGTATCTTTTCAACACCTTCCACAATAGGGCTCATATCCTGAATAAACACTGATAATACACTGTCAGTATTCCTCAGTGATAGTATCAAGATTAACATGGATTATTTTTCATCTCTTGACCCTGTTATCTCTGAATGTCTCATCACATGTATTTATCTAATATTTTATTTCAGTTAACTTCTGTCAGGGGGAAGTCCATTTTTGGGTAGAATTGCCTTCAGGTTTAAGGCATTCAGGAGCTTGTTTCTCAGTGCACCTCAGTGGGTTCTGACTGCTTCTAAATCATAGAATCCTAGAATGGTTTGGGTTGGGAGGGACCTTGAAGATCATCTAGTTCCCACCTTCTTGCCATGGAGAGGCACACCTTCCACTAGAAAGAATGCTCTTGTTCGTCTCCAGTGTGGATCACCCCCATCAGGTAAATTCTGTATGTGATTGAAATTATCTTCCAGCGAAGAAGTGTCTCTCCATTTCATTTAACTATTGACTTTTTCTTTTTCTGGTTTATTTGTTGCATTGTTAGTCACAATACAATCAGGAAATCATAAATGTGCCAGAGAAGCTGCTTGTCAAGAGGGTGCTTTTTAAATGTATCTCTCCAGTCATTTCTGTGAGCCTTTCCTGTACATCATCCTTCTCCTGAAGTTCCACTATTCTAACTCAGTAGGTACATAACGCTTTAAAGACATTAGTCCAAATCATGCTTTATTTTTTAATTTGCCAATTTATTTTGAAAATCTGAGAAAGATAGCCATGAAAAAGGGAATTGAAAGAAACTGCAGTAGGGTCCCTGATCTGCCCTGTGAGTTCTTGTTTTTTATTTCCTTGCATTTACAAAGCAAAAGCTCAGAGTGAGTTTCGGCTTTTGGCCACCAGCTGGAAGCATTAGTAGTGATGAGTACCATGGGCAGTAAAATGCTGCCACCCAGGATTGAAGAGGGAACATCTGTGGCTGTCGGACTGTTTCCATTCAGCCTCTAAACAGCCCAGCAGAGATTTGTGGATGTGTGTGTAAGGGCCTTTTCCTTATCAAAGAATATCCTTGTAATGTGTTTGGGACTTGGCAATAATAGGCAGCATCAGTGAATGCTGTTTCATCTTTATTTTTTTTAAAGCGCATGTCTTCTAGTGGGTGATTCATCAGCTGCTGTTACAGAAAGTATGTTGGGAAGCTTGCAGCTGTGGGCTCAGGCTGTAGTTTCTGTGTTGTTGCTAGGGATTCTGCATTAAATATCTCAATTCTCTGCACTTAAAACTAGGAAAAATTGACATTCTGACTTCCCACAAGAGAATGGAATACGTGATTCACAGCCCTTCTTCTGCAACATTAATCAGGCCCTGTTTACAGGGAAAAGAGCCAAGGGGGTCAGTTAGAGCCAAGGAGGTACACTTAGAAAGCCAAATGGTGATGTCATTTGGGGCAAAACAGTAACAGCAAGCCACTTAACTGGCTGAGATGGCTTGTAGTGGGACCAAATCCCAGTTAAAGAATGGACAAGCATTAGGGTTTCTTGGCTGTGCCATTGACTGCCCTGGTTTTACTACAGGTTGTTTATGGAGAAGAACAGAGGCAGTTAGAGCTCAGTTGGGCAGCTGAATCCAGCAGATCTGCTGCGAGACTGGGAGATAAGTTCATAGTTCATATGCTGGGCTTTAAATCCCCAATTTCTGTGTGTTACATGAAGTTCAGTTGGGGGTTCTTTCCATAAGGACACGATGATCTGGTTTTCTTGGCCTGTCTATATGTGGGTTATTCCTGAGGCTGCAATGGTGCCAGGTGCTCTGTATGTGTGTGTGTAAAGGTTTGCTCCTGATCCTGGCCATTTGCAACCCTTGTGGAAAAGGGTGAGTTTTTACAGATGGACTAAGGCAAATGACCAGGAGCTTCCTTGGGTTCATGCAGAGAAACAGAACCTATGTGCCTCAGATGGGTTTTCACAAAACATGGTAATACTGTCTGAGGACACAGGCAAGAAAAATGTAAGTGCTACCTTCATCCAATCACTTTGAGGAACTTGCAGGAATGTCGCCTCCCTGGCCTTTGCAATATTTTCTTGGGATTTTTTCTTGCAAAAGATCCTGACTGTCTCCCAACAGAGATGGAGAAAGGAACCTTAGAAAGGAGGCTTAGAAAATCTGACCAGCCCATCTGCATACTTTGTATGGCATGGTCTGTGGGAAAGCCACCAGTGAGTTGTTATATCCACAGTTACCAACAAGCATGCACCCAGCAATCTGAGATGTCCTTGTCAAGCCCAGGCAAAACAGATTATTGCAGTTCTGTTGATATGGATCAGTGAACTGCAAATATGACCGTGGTTTCACTTGCTCCTTCATGGCATGTGCCCTTTCCAAAGAAATCCAGGTTTGCAGTTTGAAGCCAAATCTGTGGGTTACACTATCAACTAACTTTTATCACCTCCTTTTTTAAGGTGGTCCTTTCTGTGCTATGATAGAAGATCCCCATGCCATTACTTCAGGATCATACAAAAATAAAATAGCCAAAATCATTTATAAAAAGATAAAATATCTTAATACAAGCAATGCTTTGGAACTTAGAGGAATTTTTAAACATCACATATTGTCTTACTGGGAAGTGTATTCTCCTGGGCACTGTATCAACATTGTTAAGCAATGAGAGACCCAGTCTGATAAATCAGGCAAGTTTGTTGGTTTGACCAGTGGAAATTCTCCATTCTAAGTCAGACCTGTGGTTTAATCTTGGTCTTATAGGGAGAGATAATAACGAGCAAACCAACCAGAATTTGGAAAGGTATGTTATAATCAGTGATATGTCTACTGCTTCTCTGTCTGAGTGCTGAGAACTCACACACTTGGGATGTAGGATTGAGAAGTCAAAACAAACAGCAGGGCTCTACTGGGGAGAGGAAGAAATTACCATAAGTCATCCACTTCAAAGCTGTAGCTCCAATATCTAACCCAACATGGGTATGTTTCTTCCTATGTTATCAAAGAGGTTGGCCATTGGTGGTGCAGTAGTAGCTGAAAATACCATGACTGGTGTGTTTAGTAGTGGTAGATGGTTCATTATACATCAGAAACTGATTAAGGGTTTCCTCTGTGGTAAATCAGAAAGAAACCTGTAGACTCCCTAGCAGTGAAATCATAGATAATAATGATAGAAAATAATAATTGTTAAGTGAAAGAGAAGAACACAGAAAAGAAGGCAGTGTGTGAGCTGGCTGTGGGTCTCTGAATCCCCCAGTGACACTTCTGTGGGACAGTCACAGTTACAGGTAGGAGGTCTGGGTCCTATCCTAAACTCTGCCATGAATTCCTTTTATGCTTTTGGTGCCATTATTTCACTTTCTCAAATTCCACTTTTCCTTAAATTCATGGTACAAGAAAATGGCACATGGAGAAATTTAGTGGGTAACAGTGAGGCTTTAGGAGACCTTGGGTAGCACAAGATGCCATGATGAAGCCAGGTTCTCAGCAGGTAGTGAAGACCATGATTTGCCCAAGATGATGACCTGGCTCCCCCTTTTCTAGAATGTCAATGCACATGCATCCTTATGCCAGCAACATCCAGGCCTCGACTGTAAGCATTTAATAAGTTTAAGGAAGTTCCTGTTTTGATCTTTTGTTATAATCAGTGTTATTACGAATGCAAACAATAACTAGAACAATTGTAGTCATCAATGGACCCATTGGTGAAGAATACAGGGCTTTCCTGCTTAGACACAACTATGAAGAGGACTGTTTACTTAGCTAGACTGTCCTTTCATAGTTACTAACAGGAAGTGTTTGCAATGTTTGTGTAAGAAGGAGACTTCATATTATCCCACATCATCTCTTCAAAGGGATGTGAGAACAGAATGTATGTTTTAAATAAAGTCTCACTGCTCTTTTCTTGCCTTATGAGTGAGAACATCTGGTTTTGAAGGACATGACAACCTGTTGTCTATCTCTTTACAGCCCTCTAAATGGAAGAGTTTTGAATGGAAACTTGCTTTTGTTTTTCTTTTGTTTCTCCTGAGTTGCTGTAGACATTGGTAGACTGTGTAGGGTCAACTTGACCCAAACACCCTCTGTTACTGAATGTCCAGACATCTGCCATATTGAAGACTAACACACCTTCAAAGTGATTGGTGGGTAGGAGTGGGACTGTCTAGAGTGAGAAGAGGGAACACCCATAAGATTTTGGTCAGATATGAGGAAAAGGTTCTTAATGCAGAGAGTGGTCAGGCACTGGAACAACCTCCCCAGGGAAGTGGTTATGACACCAAGGCTGCCAGGTACAAGAAGGATTTGGACAATGCTCTCAAGCATGTTTTGATTCTTGGGGTTGTCCTGTGCAGGATTTGGATATGATGATCCTTGTAGGTCTCTTCCATCTCAAGATATTCTAAGATCCTTGGAAAACCATGGGACACCGTAGTTTTGGTACAGAGAACTCACTGGGCTGTTAATGGACTAACCAGGATGTCTCTTTATAAACAATAAGGTACTGAGTTATATCTTACTCTTGTTGCTTATTGCAGAGAATTATACACAACTCAAAAAGTCTCTGAGCCTCCACCTCAGTAAATCAGTGATGCACACAGAGCAAATATCACACTTACTTTGATCAATGTTTCAATGTTGTTTTGACCTTTAAAGCTTCAAATTGATTCATTAATATACCCATTAATACATAGTTGGTGGAGTGAAATGTATTGTAACCTAGATAATGGAAAGCATTTATGGGTACCAGAGCTGGAGCCCTGTTAGCTGATCTCACACAGGTGAGAAAGCATTGGTCCACACATCCAGCTGTTCCCTTGCTGTATGTGGTACCATTCATAAGCCAGTTTAAGATTTGAGTCCCATTAGGAGTGGGAATTATTTTATCCTCATTTTTCGCAGGGGGGAAGGGAGGCAGAGAGAGATATTAGGGGACTTGCCCAAGGTAACACAGGAAATCTGTGGTAGAACCAGGATATGAACATAGATTTCCTGAGCCTCCATTTGCTGAATTAACCACAAGCTCTTCCTTCCTCCCTTGTTTAGGAGAAGTGACAAGTTTTCTTTAACATGGAAGGTGCCCTGCAGGGACTTAACTACAAAGGCCTTCATTGCATGTGGAGAAGATGCTATAGACAAGAGATGTCCTTGCACTGAAGAACATCCCTGAAAAGTATTTGTGTGTTTGTACCAGAAGAAATCAGTCATTCACACAGGTATCTTCCCTGTTCTCCCTGGCACAGTATTTTGCTGGTGCAGGGAAGCTGGTTTGGAGTTCCAGGGATGTGGAGTTTGGTGACTATGGGTGTTCCTTTGAAGACCAGATGCATAGGAGGTGGTTTTTACCTATCATCTCACATGTGGACATCTGCATTGTGGAGCCAGTTTGAGGAAGAGACATAGGTTAAATTGGGGAGATAGATAAGTCACACAAGGTGAAGGTGCCCTTTCTACTGTTGGACCTCATTCCAGCTCTGGGACATGGAAAAAAAAATCTTAACTTGTTCTTTCAGAGACAAATTGTCTCCAAGGTGGCAGTGGAAAAGGGTCCCTTCTGCATGGACAAAAGTGACTAGAAGAAGCTCATGCCAGATCAGGACCTTGTGTGTCAAGGTACGAATACCACTCCAGCATAAAACACCATCTACTTCACCAGAGACATGCTGGGATAAAATGGGGTAGAGACAACACGTCATCAGGTCCACATAATTTTAGTGAGACCAAGACTTCCATTAGGTGATGCTGATGATTGATCTTTCTTCATTTCCGAATGAGAGATCCTTTTCTTTTGTACTTCACTGCAACAGCTGCATAGGATAATCAGGAAGAGATAAGCAGCAGCTTGAGTTTTCTTCTCTCTGCTTGTGTAACCAAACCACCATTCACAAGAAGGACTTTTCAACTCACACACATGTATACAAAGAGAATTATGTTGTCAGTGGCATCATCTTTGATTACAAAGGACAATACAGTAATAATATGGTATTTTCTTGTGCAGGTTGAATGAAAAGGATACTCTGAAGTAAGATTTTGTGGTTATTTTTTTGTGGCAAACTACTTCTCTTCCTATCAGGTTGCCCTAACATCAACACAGGGATAAGAGAGCCCACATGCCTTTTATTCTCCAGGCAAGTTGGTAACTGGCACCATCTTACCCTCAAATTCTTCTTGGCAGGGACCCAGCTGCTCTTCTTAGACTACTTTTGTGCTGAGCACAAGATCTATCTGCTCATGGGGAAAACAGGAGCTTCCCCATCTCACCACATCATCATCCCTCCCTATCTATCCCTGTGCTAAACAAATGAGATTGCGTTCAGTAACCAACCATAAGGATTTTCGTGCAGGAGAAATAGTGGATGAAGAAGGATGCAGCAGTGCCCAACAAGGGCTGATGTGAGATGCAATCACCCAGCTTAACCCCAGGCAGGAGTGGCAGAAGAAGGCCAACAGGAATGGTCTAAAGTGCAGCCTGGAAGATCTGCTGCCTTTGTTACACTGATCTGCTATTAACCAGCTTTGGGAAAGGTGTTTTTATCTGAAATACTGAGACCAGTTTTTCTGCTTGGTTAATGACCACATCCTAATACAGTCTCACACACTTAGCATGTGCTAAGAAAGTGCAAACAAAAATTGTTGATAGTGCCTGAATTGATTTTTGTGATGAGAAGAATATCAGGCATCCTGGTAAAAATTAATCTCTAGGGCTTTGGCAGCACACTGAGTATTGCTTCAGTATTTTACAGATAGTTACCTGTCTCACAGGCACACCCCATTGTTATAATTTTTATTGAGCTAACAAAGATGAACCCGGATGCAAGCAAAATATTTTCAAAAGTGCACCCTTCTCTAGCCAGATGTTTGTCTTCCTTTAGTCAAATGCAGACTTATTTCCCTCTCTTTCTTTTTTTTCTTGTTCTTTCTTGTAGTTTCAATTCTTTTTTTCTAGAAAGACATTTAAATTATTTATTAAGAATATGTATATGGGCTGCTAAAAGTTATAAAGAAAAATTGTGATAGCCTTCCTTTGTTATTCACAGTATCACATTCATTTACATCTCAGTTCTGTGACTCCAGCTAAGTATTGGGGTCTTCAGTGAGATGTCCCTGTGGTATTAAGTGCTACAAACATATGCAAACATAGTAGACTGTATCTCATTTTAATTGACAACAAATTTCAGAGTGCTGCCAGTGTATCACAGCTCTTGCTGAGTCCCCAAAGTTTATAGTATTTCCTTATAACTGTTTATGCGAATTCCTATGAGCTCACATGCACAAAAACCCAACAGAAATCTTCTGATACTGCAGCATACAAGGTCCACTGCCCCACAGTGGATGTCCAGATACACTTGAAAGGAGACATTGGTAATTTTATTGATAAGTGACTTTGCCTCAGTCCAAAAAGTCTAAGACCTCAGTTTCGTTTCTCTGAAACTCAGAGCAGGGCTGTAGCCAGAGAAAAGTAGTTTCCCTTAGGACGGGCTCTAGAACAGCATGCAGTTCCTGAGGAGCTGAGATATCCCCCCATGAAAGGTTGTAGTGCTTGGTGGCAGCAATTTGTAGCTGAAGAGGAATAGTATATTGGCTGCTGAGTAACTTGAACCTTCAGCTGTGATTGCTGCCACCATTTTAGACATCTAACAATGTCTCATTTAAGATGAGAGCAATCACTCTGGTCAGATGTCCATTTAGTTCAGATGAATCTCATTTGTTGAAATAGTTCATGTTTTTGGGTACATGCCTATGTAGCACAGTGGAAAATAATATAAAAATATAGACAGTTCCTTGGGTCATGAAAAGCAGTATTCACTTGGAATAAAGGACTTGGCCCTACTGAGAAGGAGAACAAGAGCTTGGAGCTCTACTCTTTCATATGCAAACTGGTGCTGTGCTCTGTAGACATACATTGTGCTTTTGTATATGATAATGTAGAAATACTAATTATGAAGACAATTTCCATTCTCCCCACCTTCCTCAAAACACTTGACAGCGAGTCAGATTCTGCATTTTGAAAGGAGTAGGTATTTTTACTCATGTTGCAAAAGATTTTTCAAACTGCACATACATTGTTATGTCTCTCAAATGCATTACATCACACAACTCTTCTGAAAGGTGTCCAAATTCTGCATTAAAATGCTTGTGGGAAAAGTTGAAAAAATAAATGGTTTATATTAAATGGTATTTGGAAAAGGGAGTGAAATGCATTGCACTGATATGGTGGAAAGGTAATGGATGCTTTGGGTTTGAATTAAGTGTTACACTCTCCCTCATTAAACTCCATTCTGAAGTTATGCAGACTTGCATGGACCTTCCCTCTCCTTCCTCCTTTTCCATTGGATAGTGTGTAACAGAAGAGTGGTGAAATATGGACTCTCTGAACACTATGCCATGAAAAATGTAACCAAAGCAGGTGGTTTTATGTTAAATTAGGAGAGAATCTGATCTGCCCATATTTCAAATAGCAACTTGGAAAACCCTGGCAAACAGCAGCCCCAGACTGTGCCTCATGGCTTGATGGCACCCACAGCATGTGCCTTGGAAAGCCATAGCTGCTTCAGCACAGGTGGAGGGGAAGAATAGTGTTCCCACAGCACATTCCTGCTGAGTGTGGGAGAATTTGGCCAGTGACATTTGGGGACTAGTGACATTAAAGGTCTTTCTTGATGAGACTTTTGTTCTGTCAAAGTTTATCTACACTGTGCTTTTTTGGTATTCCTATGGGTCCCATAAGGCCAAGTGTTCTGACCTGTTTGGGTTTGGGATACACTGGGACACCATGGGATATGGCCTTGATTGCATGCCATGAAGGGAAATTTAGGGCCTCTTGGCCTTCATAACATCCTCCAGAATCAATTAAGACGGTTTTCTGGACAACTCCAAATGTGGAAATCTACCTGTCTGAAGCATGCAGAGTCTTCAAACACAAGTCACAAAACCCCATATGTAGCTCTCTCAGCGCAACTCAGTTTCCTACATTTGGAGACTTATCCAGCTTTTGTTTGGAATCAGCCAAGTCCAGAAGAGCATGAAATGACTACACATCACATCCCAACCAAATATATGACAAAATTACTCTGCTGGCCTTCCCTGGTCCATCTCCAAAAACAGATTCCCGGAGGTGTCATCCTGGGATGGGCTAACAATATAAGCATTGCAAGCACCTGCTGAACAGTGATGGTGGCTGAAGAGAGGCTTATGAACTCCAAAGATTTTGGTTTACTATTTATAGTACAGTGTTCTCTTTAAGAGATGGATTGTTCTGATTATGAGAAAGCAGCATGACTGCATTTTCTGAGGGGTCCTATGCTGCTAGCGTGGTTCACGTGTTTAGGGGATCAGCATCTTCAGGGGATTCTCTTTTTGCTCCATCAATTTTTAGGCTTTGACACATTTTTGGCAGAATTCAGGCACCTTGTTGCTCAGGCTGGAAAATTCTGACAAAGGTGGCTTGTTTGTAAAATTAAGATGTGTCTTCCTCTGAATGTACTTATCTCCCAGGTGATGGTTGGATGACCAACATAGATGAGATGCATAACAAATGGGTCGAGATAAATAACACCCCACACTTACCTACTCTGAACTTAGTTGTTTGGGAATTCAAAGTATACAGGGTTTATAAAATGAAAGGTACCAGTTCAAGTCTGTGCTATTGCGGTTTCATAAACCTGCTTTACTAGTTGCATTCACTAACTTCTTTTCTCATTAACTGTTAAAAATTAGTAAAAAATTTTGGAAGCTGCAAAAGTACACTCATACAGTCCAAAACTACAGTAACAATCCTCCCTCTAGTCTATTTCTGTTTAAATAGTGATTTCATAGGTATATTATTTTATCCTAAAATAGTTGTCCCTCACTGCCTTGTAGATGTCCCTGCCTTTTTGCCATGACAACAGAGGGAAGTTTGACAATTATCTTAGACTGCATGCCTAAAACCTAAATAGCTAAAGATATACTCTTACTTTCACTCTTAAATTAAGTACCATAAGTTTAAGGAAGAAAACCTAAGCTCTTGTAAACACTGCTTGTTGGAAACCATCCCCCAATTTCACCTCTAGACAATTATCCTTCCTGGCTTCCATCACATCACTGGATGCTCTAATTCTCCCCTAAATGATTTTTAAAAGCTGATCAATTTGTTCCTCTGACTGATACAAGCCTTTCCTGGATTATTCCATTTTCTGGGATAGTTCAAGCTCATCCACAGTATTAAGGCTCTAGAAAATACTGCCCAGAAAGATGTGCTTTCTCACTTTTGTCTTATGTTTCCTCCTGAAGCTTTAGCTTGGTGCTGTACTCTGCTGAATGGACAAGATCCTCTTTTTAATATCATTGGTGCTGTTCACAGAGAGATCTGGCTGAGGAAGAGGACACCTGCATTGCAGTCTCAGCAGCCTCTTCCTCTTCCTGGGTCATTATGACTTGGCTCTCTTCAAGAGAATGATAAGGTGATCGAACTTTATAAAATTTCAGAATATTATTGCAAAGGCCCAGATGAACAAATTTTCATACTGTGCAGCTGTGCCCATCAGCAAGGAGTGATACACCAAGGACAATGGAAGTTATATAAAGATGCTGGAGATATCAGCCCCCCTACATCTTCAGTTCAGGCATTTGGAGGCAATTATCACAGCAGAAATAATTAGTCTTAGAAAAGACTGAGTAGTCTTTGCAGAAACTGGAAGAATTCACTTGGTTTTATTTCTATTTCTATATTTAAGATAATTTGTCCTTTCAGAGTTATTTCTCAGCATTGCAGCTGAGAGCCCACAAAGCACCTGGGAAGGTCACAAAGATGGACAATTTAAAGAAACCAGACAACAATTTCCTTTTATTTTATCTTGTAAACACATTTGCAGTCCAGCTAAAACAACAAAGCAAGACACTTCATACATTCAGTTTCTTAATTGAATGATAGACCAGAGCCTTGGCTGGTGTGATTCTCTATCCTTCCCTTGCAATCAATTTAATGCCATGGGAAATTCACTTCCAAAACCCATTTTTCATGGTGAACACAGAAACTTTTCATGTAGTTTCTATGAAGGCTTCTGCTGCTGCTGCAAGTGTCATCCCATCGCTGCAGATTCTGCTACCAAGGTACCTCCGAGTGGTCTGCCAGTCCTTTCAGTATGACTGAGAAGCACTTTGGCTGGCTTTCTTACCCATACATCATCAAAAACTTTCCGCCATGCAAGGCTCAGCCCAAGCTTGGGTTTGACATCCCATTTAACAAACATGCAGAAAATAGTATTATTTTTTTTTAATTTTGAAAAGGTAATTACAACAACAAATTTATTTTTTTTTTACTGGCTTACAGTGGTTTCATCATAACCCAGCTGAGTCAATTATTTTTTTGTTTTGTTTTTTTTTTGAAGTCACTTTTAAAGTAAGTTAATATGGTTACCTGGGACAACAGTTTGCAAATTTTTGAGTGACAGTTTTGTTCATGAATGTACACATTTCCTTTAAGATGATATATGCCTAAACCATAGTGCATGGATATGAGTCAATAAAGGAATCAATTCTTGTAAGCTCATGTGCATCTATACAGTTTCTTAAAAACAGATATTGCATGACAAGTTGCTGTCATTTGAAAATATGAACTGCTAAAAATTGCTGGTCTGTAATGTTGGATCAGTCAAGAAACCAAGTCTAAAGGAACTGTGTGTCAGGACTTGAACTTGTGGAATCATAGAATCATTTAGGTTGAAAAAGACCTCCAAGATCACTGAGTCCAGTCGTTAACCCAGCACTGTCAGGTCCATCACTAAATCATGTCCTTAAGTACCACATCTACATATTCTGTGAGCAATTCCAGGGATGACGATCCCATCACTTCCCTGGGCAGCCTGTTCTGATGCTTGACCACTCTTTCAGTGAAGAAATTTTCCCTAATATCCAATCTAAACATCCATATATTGATACAAATGTCACCCAGTTTCCAATTTCCAGCAAAAATAAAAATAGAATCAGTCACCCTTACTTGTACCATCTCACATTTCAAACCAAAGTTGAAGGTTTGTTTGGCTCTTCACAGTTTGAACACCTGTGCAAAATAAGAAAGGGAGGGAGTGGGGTGAGAAAAACCTCACAGTTTTTTTCTCTCCTGTTTTTTTTTTTTGCAACTGCTTGTATCTTTTTTCAGGTCTTCAGGCAGCTTGAGTATCACAAGGGATTTTTTGCACAATCCAGTGTGACAAAGAAGTTAAGAAAAACGCACTTTTGGCATCAAAATAGAAGTCCAGGGGTACATAAAATTATGTGATTGCTGATTTTTGCCCTGCGTCAGCATAGTGGGATGCACAGGCATATTTTATGTCATATATATATATATTATATTTTATACAAATATCTAATGGAGAAATTAAAAAAGAAAGGTGGGGGAAATTACTTGAAGCCTGAAATAATGCCAAGAAGGGCATGTTCTGCAGGCTGATGCAGGGCAGAGCAATCTGAGCTATGCCTGGGTATGGTGAGTGGAAAGCAGAGCAGCTGCACCTCTTTGAAACTTCTAACAGGAAACAGCCCTGACGTGGGGCAGGGAACCGTCCTTCAGACACTGGAAGGCTCTCAGCATTCTCAACACTCAGAACCTTGCAGGAGAAACACAAAACTTTCCAGTGCCCAGCTTGCAGAGGATCAATCCTGCTGCAGTCTCTGCAGCTCCAGATTTTCCTGTGTCAGCTTCCCCAGTGCTGACTCAGAGAAGATGGCCACAGCTTCTGCAAAGCCTCCCCACCTCCTAGGGTGGATTTCCAGCTCAGCCAGCAAAGTAGCTCAGCATTAGGCCAGTCTCTCCCCAGATACACTTAAAAGTCATGCAACAGAAAGAGCACAGGACCATCTTTGCCATGCATCATTATTAGTAATGCCAAGTCACAGCCCACTGACAGAAAAACATCACAGCACACACCAGGTGAGATGTGAAACTCAGGACAGGAAAGTGAATTTATAAGCATCCCAAAGGTCAACATAAGGGCTGCTGAAGCTAAATTTACATGAGCATAAACCTTGTTGCGTGCAAACACATGTATGCAGATACCCCTCCATGCACAGTACATGCACAAAGAACTTTTTTCTTTCTTAATTTTATTTTCTTTTTGCCTTTTTTATTTCTTTCTTCTTGATAAGCATGTTGTGGAAAATGTGTAGCTCTGTGGGTCTGGTGACAGGCAAATGTTTATGTGGGTGTTTAAAAAAAATGGAGAGGTGTGAGGCATATATATTCAGAGAGCCAGAAAGCCACACACAGGCTTCTATTTATAGCACCCTCATGGTGAAATAGAGAAAACGAACGGCAGCTTCTACCTGCTGCTCACAACTGAAGTTTGCCAAGAGCAGATAAAACCTTTTAGGGTCTCTTTGTAGTTATAACTGACACAAAAAGTGATGAGTTAGCTGTTTCCTCTGCGACCCTCTTAAGCAGGTGAAGAAGTCAACCACTGTGTGAGAAGAGTGGAAAAAGCTGATGCTGCCTCAGTGCCTGGAAATGCTCTGTGAGCCCTGTAGAGCCCAGGTCAGAAAGTAGAAATAGCCAGTTTTTTTATGAGCATCATGGTCAGAATATGTCTCCCAATCTGGATTCCCAGCCTCAGGTGAAGGATCCATGATCCAGGCACAGCAGGGTGTGTGGGCATTTTATTTTTTTTTCTAGTTGCATTTTTCTAGTCTAGAAAGATATAAATAGAGATGCAGGGTCCTGGTAGCAGAGTTGAGGTCTGAGGTTATGGTTCAAACCCAGTGATGATTTCTTATGCCAATAATAGAATGACAGCAGTTCTGCTCTTGCTTTTTTTCTTTGATGGAATCTTCTAAAATGGGATTAACTACATATATTCTTACTCATGTGATCCCATTGCTGCATAATATAAATGGCTTGGCTTATGTGGAGTGGGCCTGAGACCTTAGTGGTGAGGTATTTAAAATGCAGTTTTCAGCTGCTGTGCTTAAATTGGAGTAGTGGCTTCAAACTGAAGAAGAGTGGGTTTAGATTAGATATTAAAAAGACATTCCTTGCCGTGACAGTGGTAGGGCCTTGGCACAGGTTTCCCCGAGAAGCTGTGGATGCCCTATCCCTGGAAGTGTTCAAGGTCATGTTGGACCAGACTCTGAGCAGCCTGGTCTAGTGGAAGGTGTCCCTGCCCATGCAAGGGGGTTGAAATTGGATGATTTTTAAGGTCCTTTCCAACAAAATCTGTTCTGTGATTCTGTGATTTTGTGATTCTGTGATCTTTTTCAGATTTCTTTCTTTTCTCGTTTGTTTCCCGAGGGAAACAAATAGTCAAGTATTCTCCTACTTGAGCTGAATTATTGACTAGGTGAGGATGTACCTCACCACTCACCTCTTTCACTCATGAAAGCTGGTCTTTGCAGTCTTTGGTACTGGCCAGTCTCCTGAATTTTACACTGGTGTAGAACACCATCTCTTCCTCAGCTCCTCACTTCATGACACCTCCCAATCACTCCACTTGTGTGCAAATCATGGATTACTCCATGAAGAGTTGGGAACCATCAATTTTCTCTTTGCTTGGGTGATGGAAGTGGGTTTGGCACCTGGAAAATTATAGGGCTAGCAGCAGAATATCAAGTTCCTGCCTAAAGGTACACCTGATGAAAAAGGTATCTTAAAAATAAGTCCTTTTCACCATCTCTTCTCCCATTTTAAATTAGTTTTATAAAATGCAAAGAATGCAAGCAGAGAAACATTTTGTGAGTTTGTATTTGCTACAGCACAAAACTTTCTCAGAAGAAAAAAGTCTTGAATTACTAAAGAGGTGCAAAACTCTATTTTCACATTTTAAAATGAAATATGTTGACTTTTTTTAAGAGGCAGTTTTGATTTTCAGTTGGTGTGAGTCTAGTTTAAAAAAACAGCCTTTAAAAGATTAACAAAAAATATACACATGAATTAATTTTGAATGAAATTAATATTTTTGAAATTAATCTTTGAATTCTTCTGGTTCACCAAAAATCTTGAATATTTTTATCCTGAGTTCATCTGAATCTATACCAAACTCTGCATTTTAAAAATGAAAGTGAACTAATAAATTAGATATTTGCCCAGTCCCACAATAATATTAAGCAGTGAGTTTTGCCTACATTTATCTCATCTGGAATCACTGGTGAAGAAAGTAATTTTAATTTCTGTTTCATTCTAACGTTTCTTTGTTTCATTCTTTCAATATTAAAAGTGTTTTCATTGAACAAAGTGGTCACATGGTGCATTGTCTGCTCCTTGACTGAAGCAGAGCATATCTCTTGGAGATGATCAACATTGAAGACTTCAGATAATCACTCTACCTCTATTTTTAGAACACGTATGTTGTGCAAGTTCTCCCGTGTCTTGTTTCATGGCTGAGTTTAGACCTATGTGTTTCATTTTGGGGTAATGTCTCAGTGACAGCATTCTTTTAACAAACTCTTCTCTCAGATTTGGGTCTGGCTTCCAGAAGCAATACATTCACAACTAAGAAATTCTTGCATCTTTGCTGGTGAATATTCCTTAGTATTCACTTGGATTTGCATATTTTCTGCTCTGTCAATAAACTACTTTCATAGATGCCGAGGGAGACAGAGATCACCAGGAGTGACAAATATGATGAGATGATTTTCTTAGAATCACAGAATCATTAAGGTTGGAAAAAAAGCTCTAAGATAATTGAGTCCAACCAGTAGCCCAGCACTGCCAGGTTCAGCACTAAAACATGTCCCTAAGCACCACATTTACATGTTTTTTGAACACTTCCAGGGTTGCTGATTCTACCCCTTCCTTGGGCAGCCTGTTCTCATGCCTGACCACCATTTTAGTGATGCATTTTTTCCTGATATCCAATCTAAACCACCTCAACTCGAGGCCATTTCCTGTTGTCCTATTTTTACCTGGGAGATCCCCACTGACCCCCACCTTTCAAGCAGTAACTGAAAAAGCATCTTTTCTTTGCAAAATTTTATCTTGGCCACTGCTCATTTTGTCCTTATTATGTTGTTTTCCTTATTAAAAAAATGAGAAAAACCCCTCACAATCCAAAATTTACTTTAAAAGTGTAGATCCACCTAAACCCCAGCAATCAAAACACCCTCTGTTACAGAGGAAACTGGCAAGATCTTTGTAAAATCAAAGTGGGACATTCTACCCACTCCCACTTTCTCATGTTCTTAGACCAATAGTTAGCTTGAAATTCTTGGCTTTGCACTCAGCTAGAGGTCAACAGGGACAAGCAAGGTAAGTCCCTAATGCATGTAGAACCACTGCTGTGGGTGTGGGTGTGACACATGGGAACACTAATTTGCACCCTACCTCAGTTACTCAATTGTCTTCTTGGGTAATTTGCCTCACTGCAATGCCATGAGAAGCCTTGCTCAAGGTCCTGCCTGTAATGAGATATTGTCCTTGCCCCAGAGAGCTTCCAGCTGTAGGGATAAAGACAACAAGGAGGGGAAACAGTGGGGAAAATATTGCCCAAGGTCATAAAACAGGCCAGTGCTGGGAAAATGCATTTCTCTCTCCTTCTGCTGTGCTCATGCTGCCGTGAATGGAGATGTGATGAAGACATATCTAGTCCTGGGGCTTTTAGGCACATTTCTGTATCTGTTATTTTAGCATAGTTAGGAAGTTTTAGATCAGGGACTGTGCAACTGTTCTTAGCATGAAGTAAAGCACCTCGTGGTGTTCTTGATTTTAAACTTGCATTAGGAAAACATGTTAAAACCCAGCTAAGCTGCTTCAGTTTGCTAATCTAAGCAACAATACCAAGGAAGAGTCCCATCAGTATTGCCCCAAGGCAAACCCACGGTGAGGTGGAGTTCAGGAATGAAGGACTGACCTCAGAAGATTTACCCCAGTCAAAAAAAGCACATCCTTCTTGTTATAGTTTTACATCAGGTTAGGTCAGGCACCTTAATCATTCTGAGGTTAAGGAAAAAACCCAAAGCCAGCTTTTTCAGCAGTAAAGGCAAGCTCTAATTGCAGATCTAGCTCAAGGGGTCACCTTCAGCTTGGATGCTTGGTAGATCAGCACTGCCAATTAGTTAAAGATGTTACTGAAACAGTTGTGGGTATTCCTTCAGGGCCTACCCAGCTCTTCTCAAACTAAATTGATCTTCGATGTAAATGAGAAGGATTTAGCCAAAGTATTGAGAGAGAGGGGAAGGTAGCAGTTCCTGAAGCAAATTGTCAATAATTAGGAGCCCATTTTCTAGACCCCCATGCATGGAGGTCTGTGAACAGGAGTCTCAAAACAGGAGCAAGAAGGTTTCATCGGAAACAGCAGCTCCTCTACAGTCTTCAGGTGCAGCAGTTGGACATTTTTTTTTCCAATACAGAAAGCCACCCCTCGCCAAACACCCATCTTGTACTAGATTGAACCAAACCTAAGCAAAAGCTGGGGCTGGCAAAGCTCCAACCAGTGCACAGGGTATGCTCAAAAGCAGGAAGCTGTGGCAAAGCTGAGTTGCTGAAAAAGCTACTGGAGCTAATATATTGTGGTCATGGGGATAGGCAGCAGCCTCTGAGTAGTGATGGGAAGACTTAAAAGCACCTTCAAAACAGGTTTGAAAAATAGTGCTGATCTTTACACTTTGACAGGGCTTTTGTGCTCACGGTTACGCCTGGAGCACTTAGAACATCTCTTACCCTGACGGTCTGGAGACGCACATACGGTTCATCCCTGTGTGCGACCTGAGCCTTGCAGAAGTCTCGTCTGAGATGCAGAGGCAGGCTTTGAAGGTGAAAGGGATGCGTAGGATTGGGTTCATCTGGCAGCATTCATGACGGCATCCGAGACCCAAGCAGGTCGTAAACACTCGCTAGTGAAGAGCTGCCTTCCCCGCCTCTTTCTGTGGCAGCATGAAAAGCCAGACATGAGCTTCTGGATTGACTAATTCTTTTATGGAGTGGAAAAAAGGTACTGGCTGTGAAGGTAATAAAAAAACACCAGGTGGTCAAGACATCATGGAGGCCCATTGTTCCAGGAGATGGTTACATGCGTTATTATGAACTGCGATGATGAGAACAGGATGTGTAATATTGCCATGTGGGATAGCGAGCTAGGAGATGGAAGGGGCGAGGTAGGGTGTCCCTTTCCTTCTCTGGCCACCCTTGGGAGGGGGCCAGGAGTGGCTATATTTCAGATCTGAAGAACCAGATCTGAAGAGGACATAAAGGGAGGACTCCCACCAGTTTCACAGGGGTGAGGCAGCTGCTTCCTTAAAATGTCACAGAGAGCTGCAGACAGCACACATGGAGGAGGGATAAGCTCCTGTCTTCATACTCAGAGCTGTGCTCTCTACTCTTCTAGCTACCTGCCCTTGGTTTTGGCTACATCCTGAGAGACTGTTTCACACATTTCTTTGTGCCTGGAGAGGCCATAAGGAACCACCTGTGCCTGATGGAGACACTTGTAATTTCTATGGTCTGTGCTCTGTAGAAAATACACAAATATCCAAAATACCATGCATCCCAGTTGTCTGTTTTGTACTGATCTGAGGATTCTGAACAAGTCAAACAGAAATTACTGATAACCTACTTGCTGGTTTTATGTGTTTTACAGCCCTTCAGCAGTGCCCTGCTCTCAGGTGGACAAAACTGTGAAAAGGTGTCAAGTGGGTTAGTGGAGCTGTGTCAAAACCCACTCTCAGGTCATGTTTAGTGTTTGTCCCTCAACTGGACCGTAAACCCAAGCCCTGACCTGTCTAACCACAAGTGCATAAAAGGCGATGTGGTTGAAGGGCAGAGGCAGGTGTTCAGATAAGTGAGGAAATTTCAGCAGGATGGGTCTAGACCAAACAAGCTACCTCAGGACTCTGTAAAAGGTGATGATTTGAATCTGTTTTGTGTCCTAGTGTGGGGCCAAGACAACTGGAATGAATGAGGTGTAAGTAGAGATGGGTGTCACCATCAGCTTTGAGGTGGTGCCTTTCTAGGTACCTCAGTGCTTTGTGCTAAGTCTGCAGCCAGTGAGGTGACCGAGGAGACTGTAAGGATGGAGCTGGGATCTTCAAGCCAGCTCTCACGTCCCAGTACAGAGGCAATTTTTCATCATCTGTGGAGCGTAAAACACACCGTCTGGTCCAAAATATCTTCCATGCTGTATGGTGATCCTACTCAGGGATCACATACTCAGCACCACTCTCAGAGATTGAGAGGAGGAGACAAAGAAATGATGAGTGAAAATCTTTTTCCTAGAGAGTATTTCTGTAGCCTGCCCTAGAAACAGAATTTAAAAAAAAAAAAAAAGTTGGCCTGATCTGTGGTTTGGAAAGAGAAAAGGAGAAAAGAAGCAAAACAAAAACACTGCCCCACAAAGAAGAAAAAACAGGAAAGGAAAAGATCAAAACATTCTGTACACAGCAGCCAGTCAGTCGAGGAGGGAGGGATCTGTGTCATCTGCATTCCTCTGCTGAAGTGGGCATGGACAACCCTGATCCAGTCTGCATTGCTCAGACCTTTCCTTACCTTTTGCTCACCTGATCATGTGACACTTCCTGTTTATTCCTGAGCTGGACTGGCAGGACTAAAGGTGGTTTCAGACCTTCCCTCATTTCCAGATGCCATTCCATGAGAGCAGTGTGGTATTTACAGGCTCTGCCATTCCTGGCTCATCTTCTGGGATGAGTATTAGAGAGTCGAGATCTCCACTGGGCACTGAGAGATGTAAGCTCACCTTCCCCTGCCCCGAGGTGGATGGCAAGCATTGTGCTGTGCAGTCAACACTGTATTGTGCAGGAGCTGAAAAACATACAGCCTGAACTGAGTCTGGGCTGAAAAATTTGAGTTTCTGCACCTGCCTGTGTGAAAATGCTTCTTGTTTTTCACCTCAACACCTAACCCAAGAATGAAACTGGTATGGAGACCTTGTTGTTGTGCAAGCTGAAAAAGGAGCCATTTTGCAGTGTAAGGTGGCTAAGATGGGTTGAACAGAAAGGCTGAAACCTGGTGCTGTTCATGCTGTTTGTTTTGAGGTGAGGAGGGCACCCAATGAATTGGGTCTGCTAATAAAACATCTTTTGGGAATCTTGGAAGATGGACAGGAACAGTAGTTTAGAAGGGTGGGAACTTCTCTTTTAAGAGATCCTTTACTAAGTCCACTTAAACACTAATCAGGTGCCCCTCTCTTGGTCATCATCTGTGTGGTCTTGCTAAACTGGATGTGATTTCCTCCAAATCCCATAAATATCTCTTAATCAGTTCCAGAGTTACTCCTGCTCCAAGCAGGCTGCACTATGAATTTGTCACTGAGCTGCTGGAGCAAAACACCTCTCCTGCTTTTCCTTTTGGAGAGGATAAAATGAGCTTTTAAATAGGGACACAACATTTTCAAAGAGTGGTGGATGTGGGTTTGTAGCTGAGAACTTGAGCACACTAATTCTACTCCATCACTGGCAAAAGGGAAGGATGACTCTTCATGTATCAGCAACATGAAGAGCCCCAAAGCAATTCCCCAAAAGATGATACTCATCCTTGGTCCTTGAGGTGAGCTAAGCTGGCAGGAACGTACACAGTGTTCTCCTTAGATGGCTTTACTAAATGATGAATGAAACCTATTAAAGCACATTCAGCTTCTCCCATGCATTTTGCCTCGGTTCTCCCTGTAAAAGAGTTCCAGAACATTTTTTTACCTCTGCTTTTCCTATTGCAGTTCACTTTAATGAAAGCTTTGAAGAAGCATGTTAATTTAAGAACAGATGTAGCAGAACCAGCTTCCCCATCTCCCCAAATTCCTGAACTTGGGCAATAAATATTTAATAATAATGAGTTATTTAGGTGTTTTAAGACACACTGCCTTCATACAATATCATTCACTAGAATTTCCTTATATCCCTTGTTCTTTCATTTCCACCCCCTGCCATCCCATACCTTCTCTTTTTCAGCTTGTTTATTTTAGAGTGCAAAGCTACTTAGAATTATTTATTTTTGGATCAGCTACTGATTCACTTAGTGACTAACTCATTTCATCACTCGAAGCCTCACTTTACCTATACATTAAGAGGGATTAATAGTACCTGCTTTTCAGGGCTGTTAGCAGTCTGAATTAATTCATGCTTATAATGTTTATAAAGAGATTTAAGATCCTTGGTTACTGGAGGCTAGGGAGCTGCAAAGTATCTTATTTTTACTTGATAGTGAGGGAGTTTTGTGTAACTTTGCATTATAAAACTACAAGAAACCTCGCAATTAGTTTGAGAGCCTTTTATTCTCACGGCTTAGTTTATATTCCAGTTCAGATGCAAGCATTTTGCCTGCATATTTCTTCCCCTGATATTTTAAAGAGAGTTAATATCCTGATTTCCTTTTCTGAGAAATGTTGGATGGTGGGAAATGGGGCAGTGAACATCACAGGGCTGTGCAGTGTTATTAGGAGCTCTTGAAAAAGCTGATGTGCTCTTCTTCAACTCCATTCTGGTGTTATTACTGCAAAATGTGCAGCTAGAAAGAAAAACTTAACATTAGCATTTATGACAATATTGTGCACTCCTTGGAAATATTCTGTTGTCATTGTGGGAGGTTCCTGTGAGTCTATCAGGAAAGGGAAAGGACAGAAGAGGAGGAGGAGGCACAAGAGGAGTGTCTCTAAATGAAACCTGAAATTAGTCTGCAATTATTTCACATTTACTGAGTAATCCACCAAATGATAGAGCCAGTGACCACATCTGCTACTGATACCACATTGCTATGCAAATATTGCTTACAGAAGTGGTATATTTGGACTTGAATATCATTATGTGGACAGAGCACTGGTTTGGTTGTGATAAAAACAGCTCCACCAAAATTACTGGAGATTTCTTATTCTTTTGTCTCTTCTTCTGTGAATGGACTTTACTGGTTAGTGTAATGCAGAGCATGATATAAACCAGATGCTGACAGGCACGTTCATGGGAATGGTGGGAATTGCTCCCACAGCACTATGACCACTCAAGAGTCTCCTCTGATAGGAGAATTAATGAGATTTCTGATTATATGCCTCTAGCATCACAAAACTCAGGAGGCAGAATATGGCTGAAAACAAGGCCTCCCTTCGACGAGATAATTTTCTGGACTTAGCCTGCTCACTGTTGCCCTTTTTCTCATCTTGGCAGACTGCAATAATTATCCAGATGACATATATAGGAAGGCCACGAATTATTAACAATTAACTCAGCTCTGGAGTCACTGCCAAACATTTGTTGGTTCTTAGAGGAAGTCAAAGTGAGTAAACCATGCTGAGTGACAATAGCTCTACTTCCCAGCCAGACAGAACAGCTCGTAATGTAACTCAAACGTTTCCTCTTTCCAAGCTTGCTTATAAAAGAGCAGACAAGGAAAGGGCAGAAAGAACATTTAGAAGAACACAAGACTGGAAAAACAACCACTGATGTAATGTGCTTCCTAAACTAAACATAGGGCATGCACTGTTGCAGTTGCAGCCATTTAAATAATGATTAAAAAGAAAACCAAAACAAACATAACTTGGTCTACTTAGACCTTAATACTTGAAGAAAAAGTGTGAGCAGTTCCATGCTGGATAGCTAGGAAGTATTAGCCTTGCAGTACATGTGCTCTGAGTCATCTCTGCTTCTGGTAGACAGAAAACACAAAAAAGAAGAAAAACTGGATGAGATAGAGGGCATAGGGTTGTGCATGGGAACTGGAGTACACAGAGCAGAGGAGCAACAGAAATATCATGGACCTCTGGTGACCACACTATATGGTCCTATGAGGCCCAGCTGAGATGTCTTTGTTGTCCAAAAGTCCAACGGGCTGAGGTTTGGAAAGAGCATAGAAGTTGCATTAGTAATACAATGAATGGAGGAGTAATTTATACCCCCAATTCCCAGAAGAATAACTGAAGTGTGGAAAGCTCAAAGACTCTTCGCTGTCTACTCCTCTCTCAACACCTAATCTGGCCTGTTCATTGACACTACTTACGACAGATGTTAATAGGTACATGGGTGCTTTCAGTATTGGGTCCTATGTAACTTGCCCAGAATCACAGAGGAAGTGTGTAGGAATAATACCCAGATCTCTCAAGTCCCGCATCACTCTCTCAACCACAAAACCATCCTTCCTGTCTCTGCATAAAGATAGATTGGTTTTACATACACATGCACATATGCAGAGTGCAGACGTACTAAGGTGAAAGTTTCATTAGAAATCACATAAATTCAGTTTATGCAGCAACCTTGTTTCTATTTCCCTTGTTTCTCCTCCAACTTTCTCCCATTTCAGGCATCACTACGCACCTGCTTATATGAGGTTTCTGACCACATTTTATGGAATGAAAGAAATATCACACGAATCTAAGCTGGAGCAAAGCCTTGGAACTTGATTTCATAATGCAAATCATTACATTTTTGGTGCATCTGGTAAGAGTCACTGGTATGTTTCACTGAACTTCTTTGTATATGAAGTGAATCCTTTTCTCTGTGAGGATCCAAAGTATGAACAATGAGAAACTGATCCTTCTTCTCCCCTGAATGTTTGGGTTCAATACAAACCATGACAACTTTGATAAAGTTACTGAGCAGACTTTGGCTAGAGCTACGAGAGCAATTCTGTGGTAAACTGGCAAACAACTGGGCTATGTTTTCAAGAGGTCTTTAGCAGAGATCCTTATGGAATTGATAAATGACAAGTTCAAAGCATATAAAGCGTATTCCTCTTTGACTGAGAATTGTCTGAATACTAAGAAGTTCACACAGATTAGAAAAGCAATTGCACAAACCCATGAAAGAAAAGACCATCTAGGGTTGTGCATTACAACGGTACATTTCTGACTCAAGAACTCTCTGAGCCACAAAAGCTTGGATGAGGGAAAGAAGACTACATTAGTGAACTCCAAGATATTAGAGGTGGGCTTCCCAGAAATGCTCAGACTTGGGCTGTCCTTTCACTAAGTTCATAAATGCTGATACCAATAAAAACAAAGAGATGCCAGTGGACAAGGGTGGGATGTACAGTCATCTAAAAGACAGGCAATGTATTTAATCTGGTTGGGTAGGCTTGCTCTTAGTTCAGCAGGGAGATACAGGTGCCTCTGGAGATTGATTCATCCCATCGTAAGGCAGAAGTCCAAGTGAGGTCAATCACCCACTGTCTCACTTCATGACTTTAATAGAAGTCAGAGTAAATAATTTATTTGGGATGTCTAGGGCAGGATTCAGTTAGAGACAAATTTTGGAAGTCTACATGCAAGGTAGATGCTTTATCTCTCTTAAGGGTGGAAGACAATATGTGAAGCTTATATTTAATTTTATTCTCCAGTAGACAAATCTGGCTTGCAGATTACTAGGTGATTATTGCTGTCAAAGCTATCCTAGTGGATCCGTCCTCACCTCCAGCAGATTTCCTTTCTGTAGGTATCTTGTCACACTTGTTGTAAAGAAATCTTGCATATAATTAATAGTCTCAGATGTCACTAGATATCCATATCTAGGCAACTGTACCACATCTCTGTTCTCCATTACTATAGTGAATCTACATGTGTTTCAAATCAGATCCCCTCAAATGCTGCCTAGTACTCTTTGAAGTGCACTATTTCTTTAAGGTTTTTCAGCATGTCTCTAGAAGGACTTTAGCTTCCCATAGATTGTGCCATTTCTAGAAGATGTATAGATGGTTTGGGTAGCCAACAACTTCTAAAATTCTAGTTGACACCTATGTGTGAGCAATTGAATTAAGCCCATAATTCACATATGAACATCTACACACAGACATGTAAATTTGGGTGTCTCTTTGGAGATGAATCTAATTTTTATCTTGTAGATGACCAAACCAAGGTAAGATGAGTTCTACCAAAAAGTGACTTTGAAAGATTCCACCTTAAGAACAGGAAGAACTCAACACCTTCTAGGAGCACTCAGTGTGTTCAATAAGGAGATCTTCCTTTTTGTGTCTTCTCCCCAGCATTTATTCCTCCAAAAGCCTTGCTTGACAGTAGTGTAGAGCTCCAACTCCTGAATGAGAGTCACTTGTTCACTAAGGGCACTTCCAGAATTAGTTATAAATGTCTCACACCTACAGGGAATGGTTTTTACCTTTAGAAACACATAAACCATAGAGGTTTGTTTGCTTAGTTGATTGGTTTTGGGTTTTTGTTTGTTTTGTTTTGTTTTTCTCTTTTTTCCCCCAGAATTTAGCATTTCATAATATTGGAAAAAAACGTTTATTGAATTTGTAACACAATAAAAAAGCCAGCTGCTACTTTACACTAGCTGTTAGTACAGTAAACAGAAAGTGGCTTTCAATCACCAGTTGGCCATTAGTTTGACAGAGCCTCTTCATCACAAACCACAAGTCACTCTTACACGTGGAAGCAATTTTGATTTTTCTCAGGGAGAAATAAATCCCTGCTGTTTCCAAATATCTTTGACAGTTAGGCTGGCTGAGCTCTAAGCGTCTTGGTTAGGGCACATTGACATAGATGGGCACAAATGGATGAAGCTCATTTTGCCTACACTCCAAGCTGGCTGGATGTAGGCCAGCTCTGAACTGGAAGCCAGAAATCATGTTAGGATGGAGCTTTGCCCAAGCTAATAAGATCTGTTGAAGGCATATGCTGAGAAGCAAGACATATTGGCTATTAGGAAGAAATTCTTTACTGTGGGGGTGATGAGGCACTGGAACAGGTTTCCCAGGGTAGTTGTGGAAGACCAGTCACTGGAAGTGTTCAAGGCCAGGTTGGATGGGGTTTTGAGAAACCTGGTCCAGTGGAAGGTGACTCTGCTCATGGCAGGGGCAGTGGAACTAGTTGATCTTTAAGTTCTCTTCCAACCTAAACCAATCTATGATATTAGTTTGGGTGAAGCATCAGTTTCATGTAGCTACAAATCTTCCATGAAGGGATTCCTGGTCCTGAGTACCCATGGCTGGGTGCCTTCAGCTTCACTAGTGAAGTCCTCCAAGGTATAAGAAATGTATTAAAATCAGTCCAAAGTCCAAGCATTTCTGTTAACATATTAAATACAGTATCAGGCCCCTGGTCAACAGGGCTGTTCCTTCCTTAAAAAAAATATACAGCCAGGTCTTAGAGGAAAACACTGTCTGGAGATCCCTACCCAGCAGATGTTGCTTTATATCTAGGGACTATTTCCATTTGGTCTCCAACTGGCTTGTAGCACCAGGCTGCAGGAGATTAGCTGGACGTCAGGGCAGCCTACCTGTGCTCTGCATTCCATGCAGAAATAATGATGCCCTTTGAAGACCAGCATCACGTAAAGACTCAAGGCATGTTTGTTTATCTCCACTGAATGATAACCCAATAAAAAGCCCCAGGAGATTCCAGGAAGCCTCACACTCTTGAAGCATAGATCTGAGGAATACTGAGTGGTCATGAAACATGTTCACCTACGTGCTTTGTCCATGTATTGCAAGGAAAGATGGCGATTAGTCTCCTGCACATCCCTGCGCATGTTTGAGGCCTTAAGTGTTGTAGAAATTGTAACCCAGTCACCCTTCTGAGTTTAGCAAATACTCTTACTTAGCCTGGTGTCCTACAATTTGGTCTTTGCAAGTCCTCAGAGTTCTCATGGAAAACATTTTTCTCTGCATGTCACTTTTTAATAATGAAAGTAATTCAAGAAATGAAGGACAGCATGAAAGATTCCACACATGGGGTCTTTTTTCTCTTCAAATATTGATTTAATCAAAACAAAGACTTGAAATGAAGACACCTCTTCAATGGTAATTATGGTCCTGAGGTCACAGTTAAGTAGCAGAACAGCAGTGGTTAATGATGCAGAACCTGGTTCGTCCTCAAGTGGTGTGAATAGATAGTAAAGCTGGGATGTCAAATCCATGATACTGATGTGAAGCCTGCATGAGTGAGAGTAGAATCAAACCTCTAGAGAACTGCCATTACTCCAAATTTCTCTGTTTTCTGGCAGGTTTATGGCAAGGACTTTATGATATTTTAACTTTGCATTTTTGGATGTGTGTGTTTAATGTCCTGTCTCTGTGAATGCTGCATAACCACACTGTGTTCTCCAGGGACATCCCTCCTACATATACACAAAGTTCTGCTTAATGTTTCTCTTAGACTTACTTTAATCTTTTGTTATTGCAGTACTGAATGAATACCTACATTAAAACTACTTGTCACAATAATTTCAGCAGAAGTTTTTAGTTACTTTTTCGTATTTCTTCATCACATGGAGGCATTGACACTGTACTTACCATTCAGTGCTGCAATGATTCTGAAGAACTAAGATTTTGTCTACTCAGAAGAATTTTAGTCATCTAATTTAACACATATAAACCCAGGTGTTGTCAGGCCGTATAAGAATCATCAAAACTTTAGATGAAGTTTTTATTAACTATATTTATTTAGAAGAAAATATAATTTGAAATATCTTTTCTGATGGGCCAGTTTTCTAAAATGGAAATGGAGAGTTTATCTGAATCAGAATATTTAAAGTACTCTACCAATAGCACTCAGTAGCTCATGAAACAGTTCTCCTCAACTTTTCATGGAAAATGTGATTACAGTAATTCTCAGCTTCATTTAGATTATCTTGAAAAGGCCTTCGTTGTTGCTCTGAAGTCTATAGAGAATCAAAAATTCATAAAATATTTTCGTTTGGAAAGGACTTTAAAGATCATCTAATTCCAGCACCCCTGCCACGAGCAGGGACACCTTCAGCTAGACCAGGTTGCTTAGAACCCCATCCAACCTGGCCTTGAACAGTTTCAGGGATGAGGAGTCCACAACCACTCTGGGCAACCTGTTGCACTGTGTCACCACTCTCAAAGTAAAGAATTCCTTCCTGAAATCTGATCTAAATCTAACCTTTTTAAGTTTAAAGCCGTTGTCCCTTCTTCTATGACTGCATGCTTTGTAAAAAGTCTCTCTCCAGAGGCATTTAATTTCAATTATATTTTAATATATTTTATTTTATATACAGTTTAATATATTTTAAATAGCTATATTTTATTTTAATATAATAATATGTTTTAATATATTTTAATTGATCAATTTAAACTAATTTAATCTGTTCTGTGTAGATAAGACCTATGGATGAGGCACGGAAATCTTGTGCTGGATCTCTGAATATTCCTACTATGATATTGGCAGTTTACATCACAAATTTTGGCAGGTTAAGCCATTCTTCTGCATATGAGAGAGATCAGTTTGGCTCTTTGTTCCTGCCATGGCACCATTTTTCCTATCAAGCACAAGGCTGGGGTTTCTGCTCTGTCATGGGACATGAGTAGCATACATGGTTAATGGGGTAGCTGTCCTATTGCATCTGGGGTTTTTAGTCCTCTGGAGGGGCAGAGAGAGGATGGTGAACTGCAAAGCTGACTGAGAGTTTGTAATTCAAGTTGGCAAGTATGAAGGGTTTCATTTAGCAAACTGGGTTTCTCTCATGTTATTTTGCCCCTGTCATTGGCCTTTTTTCAAGTTAAAAAAAGTTTAGTTTTATAAGAAAACATAAATTTTTCAATTTCACTGTCAGTGAGTGGTCATTTATTAACCTGCTAAATTAAATTAAACTGGTGAAAAAGAGGAGGGAAGACAAATAGTATCTCAAAGATATTGTAATCCTATAAAATCAGAGAAAAGAGTTTGACAAATCAGCTCTCTCACTGAGACATTACCCCAAAGAGGAAGGAAGGCATTGATCTAAACTCAGCAATAATATTAGACACTGGAGAACTCACATAAGTAGTAAAAAAACAGGCTAATGTATTTTTTCAACTTTCACTGACCTAAAAAATGAAATATTGTTAGCCCAAAGAGAGTACATTAGGAACAGTGCCTTTTGAATCACTTTTTAGCACCTGATTTCGTTCACTTTGTAGAGCACAATGACAGGTTTGCCACAATTGCTTGACCCTACCACAAGGACAGCAATATCACATCGTACTTTAGGGAACCCCCCCCCACTTTCCAAGTTGAAGGTTAGGTCATACTAGATGTCCAGACCCTCTTTATAATCAATGGGAACAGCAAGCACTTCTCCAGGATTACTGTCCCATCCTAATGAAATGTTTGGAAGGGGCATTATGATAACTTTTCAGGGTGCCATGTTCTCTGCAGGGTATAAAAAGATCCTGTGTTTCTGTCTTATATTAGAAAGCAGCAACTGAGAGGAACCACATGGTGGTTAATACAAGACTAATGGCAAATTCTCCCCATGACATTGCAAAAACCTCTGGCAGGAGGTGACCTGAAGTGTCCATCCCTGTCCCCTGTGCCACCACAGTAGGTGGGACAGATAAACAAACCACCGAGGGTAACTGGGCTTCTTTTGTTTAGAACTGGGCAGAGTCCCAACAGCCTGGGAAGAAAAGGGCTGGTTTTGTCCATCCTGGTCAAAATAAGATCTCAGGGAGAGGTTTCACTTGTAGGCAGAGGGAACCTGAAGTGTGTTTGGAAAAAGTGGTTATCCACTCCAAGCTCCAGGTCTCCACTCAGCCAATCACTGGATTTCCAGGCTGCTCTACTAAAAATAAATTGATGAAAATGAAAACTTTCTCTTGGCAGGGATTTTGACAAGTGTCTAATGTAGACCTGTGCTGATGCAGTCAATGAGTAATAATATCAGCATAGCCAGCTATGGAAGAGGTTTATATTTTCCCTTTTTCTTTTTCCTTAGGAAGGGGGAGGGCTGCATTGTAGCACATTATTTACAGTACAACATGATTGAATTGCCAGAGGGGGAAAAGAAGTCAGTCCATTGTTCGAGGACTATACATGGATTGAACATTAAGAAGTAAATTTCCCTGCTGGAAAAATGTAATCTCCCCTCTTTCCCATTGGCACAGTTTCATCTGGAATTTTACACCTAGTTTCTGAAGGCACATCAAAATCCCTCTACACATCAGACACAAATGAAGACCATCTTTGTTGCACCTTAAAGAAGGAATTTTGCTGCCTTATGGAGTAGGATTTTCTATTATTTTTTAAAGAGTGGATTTGTTACAGTTTTAAAGAAAGCTACAAGAGTAATTGAGGTACTGTTGGGTTACACCACGTCAGGATCTCGCAGATTTTTCTCCAAAGTCCCTTTGACTAATTTTTTAAAGGTGTCTGATGTAAACCCAGAGAAGAAAACCAGCAGGGATGAGATAAGCTCGGCCTCGTAACTGCCATCATGTCCTGTGCCAAGGTCTATAGACCTACAGCAAGCTACACTCTCCACTAACCATTGAGATGTACATTTCAATAGTTTGGGGTAGTCATCCATAACACTGTAAAAAGTGGCCAACATAAAACAATAAATACCAAACATAATGTTGGAAGCCTGGAAAATATTTACCAAAGCCTTGTGGTTATCATCTTGTGAGAACAAGCATCAGCATGGACTGAGGACTGGTAAATGAGGCCTCTTCTGTAATTCTGAAACCCATTTGGAGGATGAGGAAAAGTGTTAGAAAAGTCTTGTTACACAGCCTTCAAAAACAAATGATGACTTATTTGTGGCATATTTTGCATGAAGTTGTATAACAGATGAGTAATTATTGGAAGAAATTTTTTTTCCCATTAGTTTAGAGACAGTGTTGGGTTTATCAAAATGAATGAAGCATCATATGCAAATCATAACAGCATGGTTTGGGTGGAAGGGACCTTAACAACCACCTAGTTCTAACATCTGTGATAAACTTAGTGGGTCTCCTCTGGACTTGTTCCAAAAGGTTGAGGGCCTCAGAAATGGATGTAGTGATCCAGGTGGGATCTCACAAGAGGAGAGTGGAGAAAAGTAGGATACATGCTGGTGCACTGGTGAAGAATACATTGCTGAGCCTTTTGGCAAATTCCCAGAGAGTGCTGATAAAAGATCTATCTAGGAATATCCAGGCCTTGCAGTAATAGCTCACTTGGAATTGCATGTCATATTTACTGAATATTTGCAAAAAATGGCTGCAAGAGGGTTTTACTCACTGTTTGCACAGACACTGATGAACATTTCCAGGTTTATTTTTCTCTGTGTTTCTTTCTCTAACTGATTACAAGTGCAAAAACAAGATTGTGGTCATATCACGTTTAAACAGGCAAAGTTTCAACCATGAGGCCACATCTATTATTCAGCACAATCTTCTAAAAACATTAAAAGATGTCTTTTTGAACTTTGTGGTTATTTTTGTTAAAAGGTTAAATTTCTCTCTGAAACAAGGGTGTGAGAAACAATTACAGTGCTTTGTGTGTGATGCTGGGCTGCTCCTTGATAATCTAACAGGATTCCTTCTTTCCTTCTCTCTCATTTCATCCTTCCTCCCATCCCAGGGCACCACTAGATAATCATAGAATAGTTTAGGTTGGAAAAGACCACTAAGATCATCAAGTCCAACTACTAACTTGGTTAATCCAACCCATTCACATGCTGAAACACATTGAATCCTTTGCTGAGCTACTGGTGTCCTGTAACCTGGGCAGAAAACAACTCTTTCCTATCGTGTTAGCTTTCTGCCAGCTGAGAGCTGATCTGGTTCAGAAAGTGACTTGAGGTGCTATGGGAGCTGATGGGAGTGATGGAAGGATGTAGGTAGAAGTGAAGGAGTAGGAAGGGAGGAAGGAGTGAGACCACCCCAGCTATGGCACTTAAATGAATTCATCTGTGTTATCTACCTGCATCCTGTGTGCAGCTGTTCAGAGATTTGTCTGAGTCAATCTTCCCTGCACTCCTGGTAAAAATTAATGAAAGAAAAGATGCACTTAAAGTAAGGGTTGAGAGGTTACACTGTTTACATCCTTAGGCATTTAAAAACTTTTGTAAATCTGGCTGGATTCGATTAACTTTAATTTTAGACTCATGTTCAACCTTAAGTAGGAGTGTAGTCTCCCAGAGTCCGGTGAATCACTAATTTGCTTCCATTTTAATGCTCACTTATGTTCTCTCTACAGAATGGGTAGAGAAAAAGACCTGATAAAAAATTAATAAACACAGATTAGTTGTGCACACCAATTCTTTCCTGTGCTGTATCAGCAACCTTGCCTCACTGTCTTCTTATCCATTATCAAACAAGGTTTTCTCTAGACTATGAGAGAAATGTGAATTCAGAGATCAAACCTGAAGGTTAGTAAAATGTCTGAAAGTAGCATTAGGGAGTTAAAAGTATTCTGAATAATTATTATTCTAGAATTATAGCAAACAGATGTAAATTTAGGAAAGTGACTTTCCTTATCTGTAAGGACAAGAGTTCAACTGATCGAAATCTGAGCTGGAAATATTGCCAGAGTAGAGCAATTGCAATGAGAAGTCAGGATTATTGTACTATAGAGGATTTCAAATCATGATTTTCTAATGTCTCCCATTGGTAAGAAAATGAAAGAACACCTGTATGGCCAAAATTCTGAAATGATGTGCAGGATAAGTGCAATTGACAATTTCACGTTCACTTAATTGATTTGACTTGTCTGTTTTGATTTATAATCTAATTCTGAACTTAAGTAGAAATGTCTTGAATATGACAACAATACTTGACATGAAATATTTTTGTTGTAAACCATAAATATATTTAGATATTATCTCAAATTAATATCTTTTTAAAATATTGATGAGATGAAATCACTATTTTCTGGAAGAATGAAGTTAATAATCCCAACTCAAACATTTGGCTTGAATTATCTCTGACTTGCATTTATCTAATTTAGGGATGGTGCCATAAAGCCACCTGGGATAAAATCTTGAGACTGAGAGTAGAGTATGTGTAGTGAAGGGATCTCTTAACTGCACCTATTGATATTGATTGGCTTTTAGTCTTCCAGGAGTGGAAGTAGAAATCTTGATCTACCAGCTGTTAGTTCATGCCTTAATTTCCAAATTTCTGGCTTTTTCACCATCCTATGTCTTTCAAAAGTCATTATGTTTGCTTCAATAGCTCTTAGTGCTCCTCCACTCTTAGTGCTATGAATGACAGAAGGGAGAAATAGGTACAATTTATAAGAATCTGACCACCTTTTTTTCATAAACATGTATATTTTATTTTAATTTTCTGAATGTCTCCTGTGCTTTAAAAGGAATATTGAGGAGGTATACTGGTTTTGGGAAAAGGCAGTAGGCAGAGGTTTGCCTGAACATAAATCTGTTGAGATGAGCTAATCAAGAAGGTCATGAACTTGATGAAGTCAGTCCAGACAAAGGCCATGAAGATGCTCAGAGAGATGGAGCACCTCTCCTATGAAGACAGGCTGAGACAGCTGGGGGTGTTCAGTCTGGAGAAGAAAAGGCTCTGGGGAGATGTTAGAACACCTTCCAGTACCTGCCCCCTCCAGGGGGTCTGCAGGAGAGCTCAAGGGGTCTTTGGACAAGGGCATGTGGGAATGGCTTCGAACTGACAAAGGGCAGCTTTAGGTTTGATACAAGGAAGAAATTCTTCACTATATGGGTGGGGAGGCACTAGAACAGGTTTTCCAGAGAAGCTGTGAATGTCCCATCCCTGGAAGCATTCAAGGCCAGGTTGGAGGGGGCTTGGAGCAACCTGGTCTAGTGGAAAATGAACCATGGTGGGAGAGTTGGAAATAGATGGTCTTTAAGGTCCCTCCCTATACAAACCATTATACGATTGTTCTTCCCAGTTTGTCCGGGCCAAATCCAGAATTCTGACACCAGGCTTATGATCTGACAAAAGCTCTTGGGCTATTTTTCTATAGATTCAAACAAAAATCCGTTGCTCAACTCACAAAAAAACAGGGATAAATTTTTGGGCGTTCTTTTTATGTGGGGAGAAAACTCTTGCCATCCCTTGTTCAGTGCTGAATCTTTGTACCATGAGACAGTCAGCTAGGGCTACCTCCATGTAGGTTGGTGAGGCCTTAGTGGATGATATTTGATGTGATATGAGCTAAAAAGCATCCTGTGGAAGGATATGCTGTTGATATCTGTCTTATCTCCATGGGATTCAAGTGCCTGTCTGCGTGCTTATACAAAGCTTTGCATACAGGTTCACAAAGCCCTGTGCTACATGAAGCATGTGGAGTGGTCCTCTCTTTCTCTCCTGCTGTCAAATAGCTCTGTTTCCACTTCCTCTGGATGTGTAAGACCCACTGCCACATTCCTTGCAAACAAGGTCTGAAGAACAGTGTTGCTGAGTGCCCAGGTATGTCAGTGAAACACCTTCTTTACTGCCAAGCTGTCTCAGAATCACGATTTTTGGATTAAAAGCTGTATCTGCCTAAAGAGTTCTCAAAGACAGGCCTAAACTCCACAAGACAGGGGAGACTTTTGGAAATTACACTCACAGACACTTAAAGGTCACATTGTTTAGCTAAGTCATAGCCCATCGCTATGAACAAGCCATTTGTTACTGCCCTGGCCTATATTAATTTTTAATTCCATTAGTGGTATAAATGACAGTTTCTGTATTTGCTTCTTGTCTTGATATATAGCAGTGAGAAAGGCAAATTACCTCCAAATTCAAAGCAGCTCAACAGATAAGTTTCTTTCCATGCTCTTTGGCAAAAAAAAAAAAAATCCCTTTTCTAGCCTTAGAGAGCAAGTAAACATCCTGGCAACCTCCTGAAATGACACGTTGATTGGCTTGAACAGGGTTATGAATATCTGATTATTTGAGGAAAGTTTACTGAGGCATAAGAGAAACTACACAAGCAAAATTACAGATTCTCCATTAGTCCTGTGTCTGATTTGCTGGAAAAAGAGTGAACTCTGACTTGTTCTGTAGGAATAAATGTTATTCTTACATCCCTGGAAGCTGGGCATCACCTTAAGCTCCTTGGCCATGGGAAACTTGCAAAAAAAATATGTGTGTCAGAAGGCAGCCCATCTCTCCCAGTTCCAGCCTTATGCCTGCCCTTGTGCAGCTCAGTTGTGCTAATACTGGTACATGGGGGAGCCTGAAACAATGCAGGTTTAAGGACAGCAATGTAATTTGTTGCTTTTAAATCTCATTGTTCATTAAGAAGCTCTCCCCTGGTGCTTCCCCTTAGCCCCAGAGTGAACTGAAAAGCCAGGACAAAAGTGAGAGTCACTGGTGAAAGAATTTGTACATTTGGCTTTAACCCCTGATGTAGGAGCAGCAGTTTTAGCTGCATGACTTTTGTGAAATTAATTCCATACTAAGTGGTGTATAGCTAATTGCAAGGGATTGGCAGCAGAGAGCTCGACAAGGGCTCTGTGCAGGCACAGCACTCTGTGACGACTATACTGCCTCATTAGCCCTGCAAGCCTCCCCGTTTACCTCCTGTTCTGTACTCAGACTGCAAGCTCCTGGGTTTTAGGACAGCGAGTGGCATATTACTGCCTTCAGCTGGGTGCTGAAATGAATCATCTGGTGTTAGGTGGCAGCTGCCTAGCAGGATCTGCATGTGGATTCAAGTGCTCTCTTGATTTTCAGTGGCAGTTAAATGCCCAAAGGACTTTTAAAAAATCCATTAGTGCCTAGTGGCACATTTAGTTTCCTGAATACCTCAATAAATCTCTTTGTAAATTAGGAGAAAATGATAATCAAATTCAATAACATTTGCAAACTACTTTATGACCCAATAGGTGTATCAACTATTATTAGCCCAAAGGCAGAGCTACTCTTATCACTGCTGCCAATATCTAGGCTCGTTTTACTTGGCAGGATTTAAACTTAACGGTTCTTATCATAAAAAGAGAAAGAAAGTGTCATCACAACTGATTGAACTATACATTGGCTACGTTGTGTTGTAATGGCTGTCAAAGATAAACACAGGGGTGGCTTATCTTGTTTCCTAATCGTCTTCAGGTGTAAATGTTGTCATTCATTTTGTTAACTCTCTCTTTGTATTTAAACCCAGGGGAGACCACAAACTGAAAAGTACGCATTTGGTCTATTTCTGCTTCCTATTGGTCTGTTTGTGGGAATAATCGTTTCAAACTCAGCGACCACAAATGAGTTTATGTTTATACAAAACTTTCTGAGAAAGCACAGAGGGGACCTGCCACCCTTCACTGATGAGTTGACAAGGTCTGCTGCTGCTCACCCTGTGCTAGGTGTGGTCTTGCATAAGTCTGACTTGCCCTTTCTCCTTTCATATCTCTGCAGCTTTATGAGAGCTTGTCCTGTAGATCTGCTTGATCTTAATCTCCCTGGGCACCCAAATAAGGTGTTCCCTGGTTCTTCCTTGTGTAGATAAGGAGAGACTCCGGTTCTCACAGAGGCAAGATGTCCTCTAGTCCATCAGCAGGAAGTGAAGAAGGAGCTATTCCCGCTCTACTGTATCTGTGATCATTGGCTCCAAAGAATAAGCTGGGCCTGAAGAGAGAACAGCAAAACTTTTGCATTTAGCACAAAGCAAAGAATTGAATCCCCTCTTCTCCTTCTCTTAGAGCAAAGGAATTGATTTTTAATTATAATTTCTTCCCCAGAGCACTGATGCTTCCGGATCGTTTCTAACCTTGTCCTAATAATACAAATGAAACTCATAGTTAGGTTTATCCTAATAATAACCCCATGATGGAAGGAAGTAATCTTAGTTTTCTCATTTTATAAAAAAGGAACTGAGACTCAAAAAGGGGGACGTATCTTACCTATTTATATGCATTTGGGCATGTGGTCTAAGCCAGTGGTTTGGTCTCCCTCTGTAGATGACGGATGGAGGGAGGCAATTCCAAATAGTAAATATCCCATTTCCTTTTACCCACTTAATTTAGCAGTGGGAGAGTTGGCCTATGCCTAATCCCTTTGGGATACTGAGTTAGGTAGAGAAGGACTTTGGTCTTCTGACTGTGTGGGTGCTCTCAGAGTTTGCCTAAAGTATTGTAATAGGATCAGGGCCCTCACAAAATGTGGTTCTAGCTGTTTTGCTTTGCAAACCCCGCCAGTGGTGTATGATCTCCCGTGCTTAATAGCCCACTGGTTTGAACAGTCATTTAGGAAGCGAAAGCTCGTAGCTGAGCCCTGAGAGAGCCTGGGTTTATCCCTCCCAGAAACATGACCCAGATACCTTACTGCTCTGCTGGGGAGAGATGTGCTACCACATTTTTCACAGACACAGAGAGCGGTGGGGATAAGGACCAAGATGGAGCATTCCTGGATTTGTATAGACAGAAGACAGAAGCTGTATATCTCTAAGCTCATAACTTCTTCCAGGGACAGGAGGCAGGAATTGGGGGACAGAAGTTCCCTGGAGGCAGTTTTTAACAGCAGGGGTTTTCTCAGCCATTTCTGATGCCCTGAACAGCCCAAAGAACCATTGAGACACCCAGAGCTTTCAGTCTGATTAAACAGTGCTGCCCCAACAACCTGGTTTCTTGAATTTTTTCTTACTCCTTCATCTTCTAAATCAAAATAAATCTCAGTTTATTTGTCAGTCATCTGTAAATGATTAAAACAATTGTTGTAAGGAATCTCATGCCGTACAGAAACAAGCTTTTCAGCCTTTCGTAAATGAAAAATCAGTTTCCTCTCACTGAACTTGTTTAGGCAATTTCTGTGACTTTGCAACACTTGCCCTTTAGACAAGAGGTATGGAATCTTTCTAAGAATTTCAATTTCAGTTTCTGATTGCACAGAGTGAAGGGAAGACAAGAGAAGAATATAAGAAGAGATAAGAGGGGAGAGAAAGGAAAAGAAAAAAGAAAAAAAAAAGAAAAAACAAAAGGAAAAGAAAAGGAAAAAAGACAAGAAAAGAAAAGAGAAAAGAAAAAAGACAAGAAAAGAGAAGAGAAAAGAAAAGAGAAAAGAAAAAAGGAAAGAAAAGGAAAGAAAAGGAAAAGAATGAAATCTTTACCTGTTAAATGGAAGGTCATATAAAGAAAAGAATTGTTACTGGACTGATAACTGTGTCTCTTAAATTAATACTGAATAATTGGAAATGATAATTTGCAAGTGACATTTCCTGCATGGTTAACCTGAGTATAGGTTTTATTGTTATATTGTTAAAAATGAATAAGTTGCTGCACAACTGCTAATAGCATTTGTAGCTATTGAAGATAAAGCAACGGTAAGGGGTAATCAAACCACATTCTACCGAGTATAAAATTACTATGTAAAATGACATCTGTAAATCAAAGCTTAATTATCCAGATGTAATTTACAATAACTGGCCAGCCTCAGTTTCCCTCAGGAGAGCTGCCCCGATGGAGCTGGCTGATGGCACAATCAGATGGGACATTCCGGCTGTACCTGAGGTACAAGGCTGCTGCTGTCCCCGTGAAAAGGCTTGTTGCATTTCAGATCTGCTGGGTCATTTCTTCCTTAGCCTGGATTCTGTCCATACTATCTGGGTTTGAAAAGCTTTTCTGAAAAAACTAAAAATAAATTAGGGTAAGCTAGAACCTTTTGAAGGGGTTCCTTACCATAGGTTGGAGCTCTGATCTCCCCCAGCTCCAGAGGTCTGTGCGTGGAACGTGGGACTCTTGTTTTGGGATGGGTGTTGTAGATGCTGGGGGGACACAGAAGGAAAGTGCTGAAAGGTTTAGAGGTGTGGGGAAAATGCCTGATGGTGTGAGAAATGAAGAACTCTATTTATTTAGCCTGTATGAAAGAGGACTGAGAAATGCTTTGATTACACTGCATAATAGAGAAAATGCCAGGTGTGAAAGGGCAGTTTAATCTGTCAGAAAGCAGATAACAAGAATCATGGATATGAAAGCTAGACTTGTTCATCTTAGAAATAAGACACATATCTTTTTAACAATGAGGTTGATTAAGAAACTACAGAAAGGAATGATGGAGTTTCCATTTCCTGATGAATGCTACTTAATATAAATTGGGTCACCTTCCAGGGAGAACTGTGTTAGTCCAACACAGGTTACAGGCTAAATACACCACCTAACAGGATGAGATGGAATAGGAAGTCAAATCAGGTGTTTTACTTTCTAATAATGGCTTTAAAATACAAGAATTAAACCCCACTGTCCTGTGGTACTACAAAAGCTGGTATAAATCCATTTCCTCTCATCTCATTTTATCTCATCTAATCTCATCTTTTATTGCACATTGCACTTTTAATTTAGGATAAAATATATGATTCCAGTAGGTAATCCAGGTTTCTCTCACCTATTTTACAGCTATGCAATTGGAAGTGGCGTTATTATTATTGCCATTAAGGCTTAAGCATATGTTTAATATGTACTTAAACACTTTTTTCATCTTGCAGCCTTTATCATTGTGGTGTAATAAGAACCAAATTATTACAGAGCAGCAGATTAGTTCTCAGAGCTTTTGCACCTTAGGCAGTGATGACATTAATTCATATAAACCAGGCAGCACTGGGCCTGGCAGGTATTTGGAAGCGAGACCTCCAATGCAAATACATGTTGTTTAAATTAACTTCTGTTGAGGCTACTCATCTAGATACTAAATGTGTGCATGACACTGAGGAACGGAGATAGGCAGTAAGCCAAAAAGAAAGTAGGTGGACAGAAATGTTAGAGGTGCAATTAGAACTGACATAGGAATTAGTTGTGAAACAAATGAAGGCATGCAAAACAACCATAGAATCATAAAATATTTTGGATTGAAAGGGACCTTAAAGATCATCTAACTCCAATCACTCCACCATGGGCAGGGATGCTACCAACTTGCTCAGGTTGCTCAGTACCACAAAACTCATGAGGTATGAATCAGATTCCAAATGAACTGCAATATAAATGCATCTTTCCTTAATTCTTCAATCTTTCTGCTTTTTCCAACTTCTAAATATTGCAGAAAATTATTTTCTGTCTGTATATATCAAATATATTCCATTAAGATGACTTCTGCTAAAAAGGTGCTGTTAAAATATCTCCAGATTATTTTCAGAACTACCTAGAAAAGTTTCCATTCTTTACAGTCAGTCACAAACTGAGTGGGCTCAGACATAAAAGCTACATATGATCAAAGGGATATGAAATATCAGGAAGAAATTTTTTGCTATAGGTGTAATGAGGCAGTGGAACAAGTTGCCCAGAAAGATAGTGGTGGTGTTCAAGGTCATGTTGGATGGACCTCTGAGTAACTTGGTCCAGTGGAAGGTGTCCCTGCTCGTGCCAGGGGCATTAGAACTGGATGATCTCCAAGTTTCCTTCCAACCCAAACTATTCAATGATTCTATGATCCTGGTTGTACTTTCAACATGCAACTAGTGTGGGAAATAACTCACAACCAAAAATTGCTAAGCTCAGGGTTTAACAAGATAATAAAGTAAAATGTTTGGCCTAAACAAAGCAAAAGAAGGATCTGTGGATTTAGTTTCCTAGTAAATTATAAAGTGTAAATGTTGGTCAATTTTTTGTTATATTTGGATTTCTAAGAAGTTTTCCTTCTGTGCAGCTTTCCTTTCATCATTCATTCGTTCTGTTCTACATTCAGGCTACTCTTACAATCAAACTTTTCAGGACTTAATAACTTGGTATGTCTGCTTCTCTGTCAAATATGGTTGAAATTGGCATAAACCCAGAAGTTCTCGCTGTGGAACAGGTAGAGAGATGCAAAGGTACAGATAGCGTCATCTCATGCCCTTTGTCCCCTAAGAAAATCACGTTAAAAAAGGGATTGGCCATTCATACTGATACCAGGGATAACAATACAAACCATAATTAAAGACAATAAAAATATTGGAAGGCATATTACACCTTGTACTTCAGGGCTTAAGCTAAACTCTAGCTGTTAGAGAGGATTATAGCTCTATATTAGAGCAAATAATTAATTTTCTGGGTCACTTCACATTCACTACCAGAAAGCAAAAAGATTTTTTAAAAAAAAATCTATTATTTTTTTTTCTTGTTCTTGATTATTTTCCCTGACTAGAATGATTTGACCAGTTTACAGTAATCAGAGTTTCCCAAAATCATCTGGGGAATCTAAACTTGTTCCTTTGTGCAGCAAAAAGATTTTATAGGGAATTAGTTCTTCCATGTTTCACTAAGAAGTGAAACAAGATGGAAGTCATAAAATATTTAACTGGTATCTTCTGTGAAGTTTTTATTTCTTCTTTATAGCGTCCTCATCTTCTGATTTAGGATTTAGCTGGAGAGGAGCACTGGGCTGGATGGGTCAGAGTCTGTCCCAGGCAGGAAATGTCCAGGGCCCATGTGTAGGACACTGCAGTCTGGGGACCTTTCTTATCTGTAATAACCAATACTTTGATTGAGATGTGACTATTTTTCTCCACTCACTGTGAGAGGAACGAGGATCTGACAGCTCAGAGGGTAGGTGGTTTGAATTTTTCATCCATCCTTGACCTTACACTCCCTCAGAGGTGAGATACTGAAATGAGCACCTTATGATGAGCAGCACAAGTATAACTTTATATGCCTGCAAACCAAGGCAACATTTTTCCAAGCTTACGGTTAGGCTGGAGGGAAATTTCCTGCTGCTGAGGCAACATCTCTGTCAGTCTGCCAGCACCTCCTTCCCTTGGGATTTCACTCTGGAAAGTTCCTGCAAGGTCTAGAATCAGAGTGTAACCCACTAAATGCTGGAATACACTTTTTTTCCTTTCCATGTACCTATCCCAGGGCTTTGCACTGAGTTTATGGGTGAGTTTATCTATGAACAGTCAGACTCACATGTGCCTAGCACAAGGAAAATCGTGTTCCAAGCAACCATGATTTATATATATTTACACAGAAAACAGTCAATTCAAATTGAATCTAGGAATACTAAGTGGACATGTCTTGATGTGAATTTTATCTCTCTTTTCCCACCCCTTAAAAAAGCAAATCATAAACAACATCACCAAAAATTTAGAGAAAAAGCCACTGAATACCAACAAGAAAACAAACAAAGAGAGCTCTTACTGCAGTTTGTGCTTCCTCTTCACCCATTCGTGGAATACATTTACCACTAAAGTCTCCAAAAGAGGATTTTACAGCTCTAACCACGACTGACAAAGACACTGCCACCTCCACCTACCCCTTTCATGACGGGCCAAGTGAACTGTGTACTTCACTCAGATGCTTCACATTAGTGAAAAGATGAAGCAAAATGGTTGCAATGAGTTTGGACACTGGTAGGTCAGTGGCTCATTTGTTCAGTAGTGGCAATAATTCCTCTCAGCTACCCTGTTCTCTTGTGCTGTTACAAACAAGCATGACTATGAAGGCCATTATTTAAGAAAAATCATAAGCCAATTCTTCTGGAGAAAACTGGATGTCACAGAATCCTATAATGTTTGGGTTGAAAGAAATCTTAAAGATCATCTCATTCCAAACTCCCTATCATGAGCAGGGACACCTTCCACTAGATCAGGTTGCTCAAAGCCCCATCGAACCTGGCCTTGAAGACTTCCAGAGGTGAGGCATCCACAATCTCTCCAGGCACTCTGTTCCTGTGCTTCACCACCCTGTGAACAAAGGATTTCTTCCTAACAGCTAATCTAAACCTACTATATGCAGGAATACAGGCAATACATTTCATCCAATGCAATTCTGCTAATTAGGAGTACCTGCACTGAAATCAAGGCTATTCTCAAGCAGAGAGGAAATTGGAAACAGTTTCTTTAATAGAAGAAAATTTCCTTAAACAGAAGAGAGCAGACAAGCAGTTATCCCAGTAAATTATTTTCTTGGCATTAGGGATGTTGTATTGACTGATCCCAAGCAAAGAATTTGGCCAACACTATGACCAGATCATATTACAGGAAACACTGCTCAGAGCATCTTCATGCAAAACTGGACTATACCTCAGTAAAATTATCAAGAGGAACTGCTTGAAGCAGAATATGATTTTGTTTGATGATAACAAAATGGTTTTATAAAAGAGGAGTTCAGGGTGTTTTACTACAGGACTGCCACTGATTGACAATCAAACCCCTGAGCTGAGGGACATTAGAGGCCTCCCATCAGGCTTTCTGCTATGATTTGACCTATTGCTATTTCCAAAGAGCAGGGACAATGCAGAGGCATTTTGCTCCTCATATTCCATGGGTATAGAAGGTCTTAATCTTCAGTGTTAAACTAGAATAAAAACCAACCAAACAAAAAAACACACATGAATTTTTGTTTTCTTTTGGGAGTGAGACACAACAGGAAGGTTGGTCTTGCTTCAGTTCTCAGCATTTGAAATCCAACAGGACTTTTCAGTACAAGAGCTTAATTTGGACTTGATGGGAACCCAGTTTACTGGTTTAAGTCACCGTTGGCTAATACAGCTTGAAGCTGTTCCACAATAAAGCACAACATTCAGCTGTGAGCTTTATCACTGGGACTCATCTGACCTTTCCCAGGTAAGCTGGAATTGCTTAACACTGTGGCTACCCCAAAACTAATAGAACCTTTCAGCATGGCTTAGGCTATCACTTCACTTCCCTGACATCAATTTCTGAAATAAAATAGAAGGCTAATTGGTAAATCAGGTGAGTACTTTTTCCCTACCCCCTTGAGATATAATGGTCAAATACATTTTCAAATCTAAACTACCAATGATACAAAGGTATGACTTAAACACAGAAATAAAAGGGGAAGCTCATCACGAGAATGAAAGTTCAACAAGAATTTGCCAGGTCAAATTTATTGACATTGATGGGGATGGGTATTAATCACAGTTACCAAGCTTAAGGTAGAGTGGTCAGCTTAAATAAGCATAGCTGAAAACTTCAGGGAAGAAATGGATATGCAGAAAACAGTATAACTTCCAGGCTTCTGGCACCCCAAAAATATTTTTACCTCATCATTGCATGCTACTGTACTGAAATGCTTTCAGAAAAATTCAAGACCTCACAGGCTTACTACAGTAGGAATTCTTCAGAAATTACTTGGCACATGGTTTTGAAACATAAGACGGACACTAATAGGATGCCTAGAAAATTTTGTGTTGGATTTTGAGATGTGGAGGTGAAGTAAAGCAGAAGAAATGACAGATGATGAACAATGATCCAAGTGGGTCAAGGGCTGAACCATACCCATTGATTGCTCCCTAACAGGAGGATTTTGGATAAGGAACAACAAGTGATGTAAATGATGGGTGTGAAAAAGGCTCTTAAGTTGTCAGGGGAAATTCAGATAAAAAGGAAGGTGAAGGAGTGAGGAAACCAGTCAGAGGTTCAAATCTCTGCTGAATGTCCCAAAGACAAAAATTCAATCGAGGCAATATAGGATGCATCAGAACCCACACTGTAACATGTTTCAACAACTAGTCTGAATACATGAAGACTATCAAGAAGGTAAAGAAAAGAGTGAAACACTAAAGCATGAGGAGTTTTGTGCTGCACCTGGGACTGTGAGCACCAACCTTGAGGCACAGTCCCATACTGTTGCTTTCTGCACTAAACACAGATGAAAAAAGAAAAGTTCCTGCCACAAACCACTTCTAATCTCAGTATAAGGCACAAATATCCTCTAATCACCACCCACAGTGTATGAGGTGGGGAACCTCTTGTCTGTGTTAGAGAAATGCGCCCCTTGGCAGCACCAGCATCGCTCGCCTGCTCAGCTGCCCTGGTGATGAGAGTCAGAGATGTTTCCTTTTTGTGTCCCCATCAAAACTACCCTATCATAGGAAAGGAAAATGCCAGGGGCATCCAGGAGAATGTATGATCACTCTCTGAATGAGACTAGGGCAGCTCTGCAGGAACAGTTCTCGGGCATGATCCCCAGGAGTGCTCCACGTGAAGCTTCCTCCAGAGCTTGGCCAGCACGCAGGAATCCCATGTTTAGAAAGACTTTTTCCTGTCCATATAAACAATTCAACCACAATAGCTCAATTCCTGGCTCCAAGGCCTCATTTAAATGTTGGTCAGTTGAGGCCCACAATTAACATTTAATTAGTAAACTCATTACAAAGGCAGGAAGTCTCAGACTTTCCCTTCATTCTCTTTCAGGCCTCTGGAGGGAAGGATGAGTCCCATCTTTGGCTTTCAAATCAGCAGATGGGTGTTTTTTGGTTTTTTTTGTTCCCTCCCTTGATTTCCCCTCTCTTGTAGAAAAGTTGCTTTCCCTGAAGCAGACAGGCATGACCTGAACACGTTGAATGTTTGGCTGGAAATAATCTACTTAACAGAAATATTTCCATCTAAATTTCACCCTGGATGCTTTCCTTAGTGTTCCCAGAGGACTGAAGGAGAAGTGGTTTTCGGGGCTGAAGTGGTGAGGAGCTTGGGTCACCTGCACTCATTAGCCATTGTAGTAGGGGAACCACAAAAAATCTGATTATGTGTGTGATGCTGGACAGCTATATCTATTGTCTGTGATAACCAAGTGAAAAACAACCACTTGACATTAAGAAGAGAAAATGGTGATGGTTAAAATCAAAAGAAAGCTCTAATGTGGAGGATGGAGCAGACTATGCTTTTGGTGAGGTACCTTGCTGGAAATGTGTGATGGAAGAGGTACAGTGGCCATTTTCCCAGTATGGAACAGGAACTTGGAGTTCATACTGTAGATTACCTTGCAATAAAGCCTTGTTCACCTGTTCACCCAGCTCTAGAACACAGGACCCCACCTTTGGCCACCTAGTTGCTTTTCATTAGATTATTCATGGAATATGAATTACAAGTAGAGCTTGTTTTTAAACAATGCTAAAAAATCTGAACTCACCGATTTGGAGTATGACAAGAGAAATCTAGCACAAATTATGGAAATTTATTCACCTGATCATATCCTTGAGTAGGGAAAAGTAAAGATGTCATCACAAAAAAAAAATTGTGAACCAAGTTTTCTATTTTCCATTGCAGCACAAAGTGGATTTTAAAAAGTCTGTCAGCTGGCATGATATATTTTTAATTTTCTGATTTTGAGGAGGTTTTCTCAAGGTAAATTTTGCAGTTCTCTCTAAACAGAAAACTAGTGTTATCAGTACCACCAGTCACAGAAATGTGAGATCCTTTTGCAAAGAGGGACTGGGACTGTGGGCAGAAGACACTCAAGGTATGGGGTTTGTTGTATTGTCTCTCTCATCTATCTTGTCTGTGTTTTTTCAGAGATGAAAAGATTGCAAGAATTTATTGTTTTATAGTATGAATGTCTGAAATCATAATAATCCCTTTCTTGCTGGGATCTGTCCATCTGAAAGTCAATTTGGCTTTGGATTCCTTGCTTTATTCCATTTTGTGTCTTTAACTCATTGTTTGGTCAATATTACACCTTCAGCATTTTCTCCCTTGTATTCACAACATTGGAAGGAGACAACTTGCTCATAGTGATTTATGAGAGTGCTTAGCCCTGGTTTGTTTTCAACTTGCACAAATGTTAAAAAGCATTTGTTATCAGGCAAAGAACTTCTATGTGCTGGGACAAGGGCTTGAAAAAATATTTTCCTTAAAGGCCTTTCACCAGTCTCTTAGTATGGACAAGTTATTGAGGCCACAGGTTTTTTTGTTAGGTATCTAGGTCATTATTTAGCAGAATTTTTTGGAACATCCTGTTTCCTCTATATTTCTTCTGCAGAGAGAGATAAGCTACTGCACTCCTTTATCCAGGGCATTTACCCCTGTCATCATCCACACAAATTCCACTCACTTGGTTGGATCATGGGGTGAGTAGAGCCTCAACTTTAACTCCTTTTTTCATACCTCCCACTGAAGCTTTGAAATTTACTCTGAGCAGTAATTCTGAAAATTATCCAAAGGATGTGGAGACAGAATGGATGAACCTTACATCCCTTGCCTACCCCATGTGCCTGAACATGGGAGTTACCTGACCAAAAGTACTCATCTATAAAACAGAGATCCAAATTTGAGCAAATCACCTTTGGATCCATTGCTAAGAATTGAAAAAAGACAAATAAACAAACTGGGTTTGTAAAGACTGGGGTGTGATTTATCTTCTTCAGAAGTGGAGGAATCAGATATTTTCCTCCGATGACTAGACCTTTTCAGACTATAATGGTATCCCAGACGCTCACTTGGACGCAGGCATCGATATCTGCCATGTCAATACGGGTGAGATAGATTCATCCCACATGTAACTTATCTGAATGTACATAATTTTGTTATTACTGTGTTGTATAGTATTGTTGTGCTTACTGTGTTCAGGACTTACCAACAATAACAATCATTAAATAGACAGTTCCTGGTCAGCAGATTTTAGAGTTGAATGGACCAATGTAAAACAGAGGAAGCTACAGTCTCCTAACCCTAACCCTAACCCTTCTGGTGAGCATAACTAGAGCTATATGGACTTCTGACATTTACCAGTGAAAAATATAAAAACTATTTCTTTTTTTTTTCTTATTATTTTTTATTTTTAATTTCATTTTCTCCACTTGGGACTGAAGCTTTTGTTTCAAAATTTCCCTGTAAAAGGCATTTTGTCCCAGAGAGCTCTCAGTGAATACTGGAGTATCCTTTTAGATGCGGCATGAAATAGAGCCCTGTCTCAACCACTATCATATGCTGATGGTTGAACAGTCTGCTGGAAGACCTCAGCTTTCCAAATCCATGCCTCAGTCACGGGCCAGGTTGCATCAAACCCCAGAGAAATGGCTTAAGGTAGGTTGGCTTAATTCTCCCTCTGAAGTCTTTATTTCTCTCTACTGGCTCTACAAAGTAAGTCAGACATATCCCACCCCCACTGAGATGCCTGGATAGGCCAAAGCTTCGTGCAAGTGTCAAACACTGCCTGGAGATCCATCTACATTCTGTAAGACAGTGCTTCTGTAAGACTCTGCTTCCAGAGTTTTCCACATGTCCAATCTACAATATAGCAGCTCAAAGACAACAGGTATAACTGAACTATGGAATAATGATCTGGCTTGTGTATGGTATCCCTGAGAGGCTTTGCCACTGAACATTTAAGCCTAAAACTCCACTAAAAATAGTTTTCCTTTAAATAAAGGAACCTGGCACAAGATGATGAGCTAATAGGCTGAACCAGTTGTTTTATAAAACATGATTCCCTGAAACAGTAAATGACTGGCCCCATAACACAAGCACTGAAAGTAAAAGCATAGTCTTAGTTGCATCAGTTCACTTTCCTTTTACTATTCTTTTTATAAATTAAAATTAAAATCAGGTATAGAAATAAAACAGGCCAGAGTTCATGACCTGTTCAGGAATGCAATTAGCCCATAAAAATCATGACTGGGATTTGTTGCAAGGTAGAAACATGATCCCTTAAAAACAAAAGTTGCCCCTTTGCCAAGTACCAAACGATGGGGAAGAACAAAATAAGGGAAAGATGAACGGTTTTTATTTTAACCCCACTTCCCTCCCTCCTCAACCAGAAAGAGCTGTAAAAGAAAAGACCCATCACCTCCTGTAGTCAAGTTTCACAGCAAACAAGAAGTCCTGAGCAACTCTGTGATTACTTTTATCTCTGTAAGACTAATCCCATGATAAACCTCTTGTTTCCTATACTTGATGTACCACTATTTTACTAGTCCTGAATGCATCGAACACATTGTGGATGGCTCACAATGAACAAACAGAACCTGACAGTTTCCTTCCTTAAAATAAACAGAAGTGGTACTTAGACACAGTTCAAAGAGTTTAGCACTCCCAGAATGGCTATTATTACCCTTTAGGTGGGCATGTAGACCTAGTTTTTCATTGTAGTGAAGGCACCTTTTTAAAATTTTTCTCCCTTCCCATTTTTTTACTGGCAGTAAAATGACAATATAATTGCCAAGGCTGCTTTTTTACAGTCCTCTGCTTCCACTTTCCATGCCAGGTGATCTTCGTGTTTACGCCACTGGTTGTTTACTTCCAGCTCCTTTTCTGAGAAAAAGTCATGCCATTTGGACTTCTCAGAAAGCATTTTGGCAAAAGCAACACGGTACTGGACTGTTAACCAACAGCAGGAGAGATTGCATTTTAAGACTGATATTAAAGTGACCCCTATGAGGCCTTTGATCCAAAGATTTCTTGGGCTTAACAGTTATCAGTGATGTAGAGCAAATCTACGTACATATTCCCTTAAAGGCTTTGACTCGTGTGTGGTCACAAATTCTATGGGACCTACAGTGGACAAAAAGCTTTTTAAGAGATTTCCAGTGGTCTTGTCTACACAGAGTTCACAGAAGACATGCTGTGAGTTTGAGTGTAAATTAGAGCACAGTTGCTATTCTGAAAGGAACTATTACTTGGAAACTCCTTCATCATTAGGGTTCATCCTGTGTGAGTGGTCTAGGACTTCTGGATTATACACCAAGAGGATGGGGAGAAGGAAATTTATATCCTCTAACATTAAATAGCAGATTTTTGATGGATGTACTGGAACAAGCCCAGTGGAGGGTCATCAAGATGTCTGGGGACAGAAAATAAAAGCTGAGTGTCCCTGGCTGGCTCAGTTTTAAGGCAAGATTCAAGATCACTTAAGAATTAGGTATTGCAGCTACCTCAAGGTAGATGTAGAAAAGACTGAATCAAACTCTTCTCAGAGTGCACAGCAACAGGACTAAGGCAATAGACAGGAGAATAAGATACTGGGGACATTTCTTTTTCACCTTGAGCACGGTCAAACAGTGGAAAAGAGGCCCATAGGGTCTGGGAAGTCTCCATCCTGGAAATAGCCAAAATTCAACCAGAGGTGACACTAAGCAATTTAACTTCAAAAATAGCTCTACTTTGAGTGAGGGGCTGGATCATGTGATCTCTAGACTTTTCTTAAACCTAAGTGACTTGCCAGTAAAAAAGTAAAGAAAATGTAGCTTTTTCCAGTGGCTATTTGGATCTTTGCCTCAGGCAGTCAAGGTCTTGAACAAAGGCAGACATTAACATCCATACCTTGTGCACATTGTGCACTTTATACATTATTAGTGCTACACAGCTCCAATCAGATGGGATTGAATTTTTCCTTGAAGTGGGTTGTTTTTATTGCCTTCTACGGAAAATGTCTTTATGCTGCTAAAAAAAGGCAAAAAAAATGCTTAAAATTGAAAATTTTCTTTTTTAGATGAAATCCTTTAAGAGTTTGTGCAGCAAAATTGGTTTTCATGTTCTTGAGAAAAATTTCCTTTTTTTTTCCCAAAAAGTGCATGTGTCTTCTGACAAAATTTATGCAAGCCTGTAATTGTCAATTTAGAATCACAATATAATTTAGTTTGGAAAAGATCCTTAAGATCTTTAAGTCCAACCACTGACTCAGCACTGCCAATACCTCCAGGGATGGTGACTCTACCACTGCTGTGGGCAGCCTGTAATGACAGTCAAGAGAGAACATTTTGGCCATACCTTAAGAACACACCAAAGAAGAGATTTCTGTAAAGAAGCCTATTTATTTTGAGCTTATAAATCCCAAATGAACAACTTAGATCCTTACTGAAACACTTCAAAAGGGTCAAAGGTTCAGAGAGACCTAAAAAGGTAAGTTTTAGGGCTGTAATTCACAATACACTTGAAGGAGAAATGGAATGTTTCCTGGTGCTGCTGGGTTTGTCACAGGGTGATGTGTGACCATTGCAGCTGTGTTAACAAACTTGTGCAGACACTATTCTTGGTGTAGACTTTCAAGAAATGTTGCCAGTTTAGTGTTCTTGGTTAGAAGGTTTGAGCCAAACCAACACAAACAAAAATCCCAAGCCTGACCAACAGAGATGTGCAGAACTGGTTTCCCCTCCTCTGCCATTGCTGCTACCACTATTTGATGTTATCTCCAATGTGTGAGGTGGCATTGTGTCAGATTCAGTGACACAGGGGACAAACCCATGGAAGGGCTGTAATGGGAAACTGCAGCTGTGAACATGCCTTCCAATCAACCTCCTCTGCACTGAGGTCCCCCCGGCAGCAGACCTGTGGGAAGCTCTGCAGTGGCCTTTTTCTGGGGCTGAAACTCCTTGCATTATTCATTTTGGCACATTGACTCCTAGGCAAAGAGGATAACAGTGTATGCAATACATATCTCCCATTGCATGGCACAAAAAATAATGACAGGAATGATTGGTATAATCCTTATATTCCAAATATGATACTTGACGGGACTGTTTCTACCAGTTTGTCAGTGCCAGCAATGATTCAACTGTATAAATCAGCTTTGATTTCTCCCAGGTTGCCAAAGCTGGAATAACCTGTAACACTGATTAGGTTGTGGGTGTTTTGGAGCCCTCCTAATGTATTCAGGGAGGGGTAACCATCCCCATTTTATATCTGGGTAAACTGAGGCACAAGCAGGAGGTGCTAATCAGAAGTTACAGTGCCACAGTCTGCGGGAGAAGACAGCTCTCCTGACTCCTTTTAACCACCAGACCATGAATCCTGTTTGCTTTGTTTTCTTGGGTTTTGGGCATGTTTGTTTTCCTCTTTCATGTACCTAATGATGCTGGTCCATAGCAGGCAGTGGACAGCTGATAGATTACAGGGAGTGCCTGGCTGGAATGGGAAGCAGGACGCTTCACCAGCTCCAGGGCTATTTAACTCTTCTCCTACAGTGTGGGTCTGAGTCCCTCCCACTCATGCTCATATAACATCCCTGGGGCAAGGACAGCAACTGCCTAAATGGAAAAAGGAAACATTTCCTGTGCCTTTAACTACTTCTAGTGCAGTTTGGCACCTTCAAAGGAAGCAGTGTGCTTAGCTAACAGTCACCCAGCACTCAGCTGGTCTTCAGAAACCTGTGACTTTGGTGGGCAAATCCATCAGAAACTGCACACTAGGAGCATAACTCAGCACTCCCAGGGAGCTGGGAACTACTTGTGACCTGTTTGACATCCATGAGCCCAAACTGCAGAGCAAAGAGTTTCTGAACAGGCCACCCCACTCTGGTTTTCACTCTCACTTCACACAACTTCATCTTAGGCTCCCTCCACAGATATCTGTGCCCAGGTTCTAACGAATCATCTTCACTTCTGCCTGTCACTGAAGGCTCCAGTTAACAGATCAGAGGAAAAGAGACACAGAGAGACAGGTCCACCAGTGTGAATGCCTGAGGAGCCCCTTGCTCTTTCTCTACCTCACAGCATCTGCAAAACTGTTAAACCACAGTCCTGCCTAATTTACTGGCAGAGGGGACCATCCTAAGCCAGTGAAGCAAAGTTTTTTTGCAACTGCTTTAAGTATATCTGTAGATATTGTTTCTTAGCTTCCCCCCCCGCCCCTCCATTTTTCCAGCTGGATACTCAGATTCTGTTTCCAGTGTTATGACATCCAAAACCAAAACTATAATAAGTCTGCGTGCATAGGAAAATGGGTCAGATAACATTTAAATCCTTATATGAGTTTTCTCCTTGTTTTGTTGTCTCATGCAGTTGCATCTCTCAGCTGGCCTTAGTGCAGATTTGACTCCACTAATAATGCACTCCACTGGAAGTAAGACTTAGCCTTTGGGTTCAAAAAGCTGAAATGTCTTAAAAGTAGTACTTAAATATATCAGCCCCAAGAAGAAACCTCAATATTGTTTAAATATCCCAGCAGTGCTTTCAGGACAGCAGAGGATAATTGGTTCTTACTGGTGCTTTCAGAGTATCTCTAATGGTCTGAATTGCTGTTCAAAACTCCACTGTATTAATTGTTGTCTAAAACCAGCTTAAAATGTACTCCTGCTCCAAAAACTTGAGAAAGAAAAAAAAATTAATTTTGTCCAGGCTGTATAACAGTGTTGAAAACTCTTTCCCTGGAGAACAGGACCCCTCTGCCATGCAACATTGATCCCAAGGTTGTGGACCTGGGCTTCCTGTAAAGTCAGCAGAGAAAAAAAGCTCCTTCAGGGCTTCCTTCAGTGACTCATCTCCTGTCCATTACTTCCTGAAATGTAGGCAATGAGATACATACCCGTGACCATACCTGTTCAGGGGAATGAACTTCTCTTACCATGCTTATTTATGAGGATATTGTCTATCAGGTTTAAGGACCTGTAGCTGATGCTGTAGGACAAAAAAAAAAAAATAAAAAATGGATACAGACTAGGGAACACCTGAAATGACAGCATTATCTCCAGTTGCCAGAGGCAAAGCACTTACTGGGATTATTCTCATATTATTTCACCATTAGAGAGTCTAATTAAAATGCAAGCTCTGACTGAGCTGGGTACTGCTAACATGTAGTCTCCAATGAAGACAAGCTATGATTTTAGTCTTACTGTGTTAATGAGGGATAGTACATGTTTGTGAGGGTCTTAACACAGTCAGAAGGATGAAAAAAGAGAGCAAAACTATGTATGACTGCCAGAGCACCTTGGTCATCCGCTCCACATCCCACCAAAATTAAGAGAGAAGCTGCATGAAATATTTTCGCTCCTTTTCCCATTTCTTGGTGGAAAGGGAGTTGGGCCATTTTCAATGGCAACAGATTTCACAGTCCTGCAAAACCAGGAATCCTTGCTGGCCTGGGAATGACATTTCCCAGAGTGAAGCATGTGAATGGGGCCACATGATGAATGTCACGGGAGCTGCTGGTGGCTGCAAAAGAGCAGGAGTGAGGACAGTGGTGCTGAAAGGGGATCCTATGAATGAGGTGTGACTGATGCCCTGGGTGGCCCCGTGGCAGCCTCCTGCTATTTAACAGGCAACCAGGAAGATGCATGTGGCTTGTAGCTGCATCAATGGTGTTCTAATTCCTTCACAAGCTCAAGAGGGAATTACAGTTTTGAAAGAATCACAGGTTTTGCTTAAGCATGGTGCTCCTCTGGGGTAGTAGGAAGAGTTGTCAGTCACTAGAGGAAAGTTTCTTCAAACATGACCTGTTCTGTCTCTTGCCAGGACTGGCTGATGTCAGAGGTACCAGAGACAGTACTTTGCTAGAGTAAGCCCACTTATTTTTGTGTGCCATGTCCTCTTTAGGGAGAACTTCATACAACCTTGCGACAGTTTTAATTATGACTTTGAATAAAATTCAGTGAGACATTTAAGGCTTGAAATTTCTTTGAAAACACTTATTCATTCAAACTGAGATGCTTTGGGGGAAAAAACCCCCAACAAAACAATTAAAAAACCAACCAACCCATTCAAAAAGCCAATCTGGTTTGGTTGAATGTCCTATTTCAAAATTTTAAAAAAAGCCCCCAAGAGACATCATTTTGCTCTTTCTTTTCAAAAGACATGTTAAAATGAAAGCAATCATCTTTTGAGCTGTTTACCTCCAGTAGTTCCTAAATACATTAATAATTTCTGGAAATGATCGTAGAAAGGACCCAAGCACTTCTCTGCCTTTTAGGAGGAGACAGATGCATCAGACTTCTTCCTAACAGAGTTTCAGGGGTGTTTACCTATGACAGGAGCACATATAAGTCACACACCAAACATGAGTGTGAACACAGGTTTCATATATCCCATAATAATGCCTTAGTCACCAATCCACATGTTTCCTGAACCACAGCAGAGCGCCATGCCTGAGATGGAAATATCTGTGACTGGCAGATGGAGTAGGACGATGTTTCCAGCACAGGCTGAATCCTCTGCTCTGCCCCAGAGCCCTCTACACAAGACAGAACAGGATGTGTCCATGGATTGTGTCTGAAAATATCTGGTCCTGGGCAGAAGAGAGATGCCAAGATGACAACAAATGAGGTATCTGTCATCCAGGGGAGAAAATGGACCAGGGGGCAAAGAAGTGAAGCTCATGTGAGGTATATGAGGCTTGTCAGAACCCACTCTGGGTAAGAACCCCCCAAAGTTGATACAAACCACCATCCCACCCATTTTTCAGTGAGCCACCCTTGGTTGAGCTGCAAACTAGTCCTCCTCTGCTCTCCTGTGACAGACAGATGTGCCTCAAGCTTCTGTTGCTGATACCTTTTTTCTGTCATTTTGCTTTTCATATTTAAGTAATGCAAGAACAAAAACATAAATGCTCCAATAAATACTTATCACATCTTTAAAAACAACACCAAACCACAAAAATCAGTTTTCAGAATTAAAGTTTTAAAGATGTAACTGAGAGAGAGCCAGGCTGCAGCCAGCTGCAGAAAGCACTGGTGGTGGGAGAGTCTGACAATGTGGAGTCTGGAGGTGGAGGCTGCGGTAGAAGAGAAGGTCATCTAGTAAAGGCAGGAGAGATACGACTTTTTACCCCAGCTGAGCCTCTGACTGTCTACAGACACAGTATACTCAAGAGGAGCACTGCATGGAAACACTTTTCACTATTCACCAAAGTAGAAAGTGCAAATGAGAAAACAAGCTTGTTTTTTCTTTATTCAGTAAGTCTGCTGCACAGTCCATCTTCCTTGAACCCCATGTTCTGATGATCCCCCCAGAACTGTGATCTCTCATTTTGCTCACGTTAATTGTATGAAGAGCGTGGTATGAAGAGCATGGCATGAGCAGCAGTTTGAAGCGGGTGCTACATGTGATGGCTTACCTTTCAGCTGGAGGACATAACGTTTGGAAAGTGGAGGCTGAGCTGGAGCCAGGAGCATTGTGCCCTCTCCCTTGCAGCTCTGAGCTGGTGATGAGTGACAGGGAGGAAATATCTTAGCTGTGAAGATTGACTGGGTTTATTAGCTCATGCTCAAGTGCACTAATGGCAGGCAGCTTTCCCCTGCATGAGGCTGATTTCATCTATGCACTCCCAAATATGCCATCCAGGTAAGCTCTTTCAAGCATGTAAGAGAAAGGTCCCAGCCAAAACCCTGGCTGTGAGCACAGCTGGGATGCACAGGTGTGGGTTTACAAGGTGAGGAGAAATCAGAGCATTTAGCCTCCTCACTAGCCTTCACCACCTTTCCCTCCTTTCCTTTATGGCCAAAACTCTTGTGCTCCCAGTCTTGCTTCTCACCAGTGCTGTGGGGACAAAGATGGTAAGAAGAGCAAGCACAGGGACAAGTCCAATGCATTATATGATAAAGCCAGGAAGAGCAGGACTCAGCCCTCCCCAGTGACACTGGGAGCCTTCTTTCTCTGTATCACCAAAACACCAAGGCCTGACACATCCACAACCCCATTCCCCAAAATAGTGCTTTCTGTGACTCCTGGCCACCAATATAAGCTTGTTTTTTTTTCTGTAGCCTCCCATGCAGATCATCTCCTGAAGGTACTGCTGCTGTCATGTCCCTGGCTCAACATTTCACCTTCTCCCTTAGCTTAACATCTTTGTTGCCAGAAGCAGCCAACACTATACTACCAATATAGGGCTCCAACATTAAAAGAGAAACTTTCAGCACACCTGTTTTCCTCTTCTCTTTCTGATCTGCTCTGGGTGATGTCCCCTCCTTTGTTGTCATCCCATAACATACACATCAGCTTTTTAAAGTTAATATCTACAGCTTCATGCAAGTTTAATTCTTTCATTTCTATTTGACTTTACTGAGCCACTGGCTGCTTTGTGTTGCAGCATTGCTTTGCATTGAAGCTGTGCTGCACTGCACCTTTTAATGTATGAAAATTGGATTTACTTGATTGTAATTCCTTAGAAAGATGTCCTTTGCATCTGGAATTCATATGAGAGGCAGGGTGATGATTGGACCTCTTCCTCCACTAAAGAAAATAGGCTGTGGGTAATGCCTGTTAACTGAGCAAGGGGTTTGGTCTTTCCTGTCCTCTTATAGAGCTATTCCCGTGGAGGGAATACTTTATGTAGATGTCTTGCTTGCATGAGAAAAGGGGCTGGGACTTGAGGACCTGCAGGCCAAACCCTTGCCACTATTCAGTGTGCTATATTTCCTCCTGAGACCTCTCAGGCTGACCCCAGTGGTCCTGACTACTTCAGTGACTCAAAGCCCAGAGAAGGCTGAGCTGAGCAAGGGAAGGTGCTGGTGTTTGTCTTTCCTCTTCCTTACTCACATGTGTGAGAAACACTTTGGGATACTCAGGCTGATTTGGGCACTGCTCATCCCTGTGCTTTACCAGAGCAGCAACAAAAGGGTATTTCCCCATGGCTTTAGTTGCATCCTCTCCTGTTTTACTTCACACCAAAAAATGTCCATGCCCTGTTTTCTGTGTACACAAGAAATTTTGGCATGTTACCTACAAATATGGGTAGGAAAAAAAAAGAAAAAAAGACAGGAAAACCCCCTGTAAAATGGTATTAATTTCTTTGTCTAACACTGTCATTGAAAAATTGTGCTGATGCTTTTTTCTTTTCAGAATGATTTTTGGTTTATGATGGATTCAATTCACAGTACTAAGCTCCAGAGTTGTGGTTAATTAGTAGCCAGTTTAGGAAATTATGTTATGATTACCTCATCATTTCTTAGCTTAGCAGCTTTCCTCCTCTTCCTCCTCCCCCCTTTCTCCATCCCCTCCAGCCCTTCCTGCCCAGGGATATTATTTTTCTTAAGGACATCTACGTTGCAGTTGCAAAGTCAAATCTCCTAAACACACTTCAGCATCTCAGGTCTTTAGGAGTTAGAAAAAGCAAATGAATTAACTTTTTTTTTGGCATGGATACTGACCACAGAACATCAATCCAACCCAAAAACTACATTGTTTTTGCTTTGCTTACACCATGCTGGTTTTATGTTGGGTCTTTCCCCTGCAGCTTCTTACCAGTCTGATGCTGGGCTGACCTCCACCTGCCCCGTGTCTGTTGATAATGAGCACTCTTGCTTCCACCCTCTGCCATCCTCCCCCATGTGAAAAGCAAAGGGGAAAACAAACAGCAGGAAGAAGCAACCAGCCAGGTCCCCTCAACAAGTAGTGGTGACGTGCAAAATTAAAAATGAAAAACATGGAGGGGGAGATAAAAACCACAACTAAAAAAGTATTTTCTAGTGGGATATTTTGAAATCAGACCTTTGCTAATCATGGCAGAGGAGGAAAGGGAGTGGGAGTGTAGAGATGGAGGCCTTGGGTTTGCTCATCTCTGTTCAGATCTACACTCGCCAGGCCTTGTCTGCATCTGCAGTGTCTCAGGTTGAAAACTCAGGGTAGATGCATGGGACAAGCACTCATCTACCAAGTTTTGGTCCAGAATAACTTTAAATTGGTCCTCTATTATTCTTCTTCCAGTAATTTATCAGTGATCGGGTAATTTTAGCTTCTTCCTCCTTCATGTGATGAAGGTCTGTGTTGTCACATATGGAGAGACCCAGCCACTTTGTGAAGGATGGCTGATGCGCAAACCTCTGGAAAACAAAGGTCTGAGCTGCCAAAGACTGAGCTGAAGCTCTGAATCATCCTATTGGCGTGGCCACATGCACACCCTCCATAACTGAGCATGAAGAAACACTTGCATCAGCCACCCACCATTGTGCAAAATATAAGCATTCTTGTTCTCTACCTTGGCTGGATTTTTTTTTTCAAATCCCTCTGTCTTCATCTCTCATGCCACACAAGAACCATGCTTGGGTATATCATCTGCATTGTCTTCCTTAAAAGGGTCTAGACATGGATTATGACCATCAAGATTCATCTCGTTCATTTTTTCTACTGGTTTCTTCTCCTACCCTATGCCAGTTCCCCCTTCTCTGCAGTGTTCACACCTCTCAGGCATTTTCAGACTGGGTGGGGTTGGCTGACAAGTTAGTAATGTATTCAGCAAGCTTCTCATGGTTTTTGTGGCTTTTGCCAGCCCTAAATATTTGTGCTGCTCTTCTCTGCACCCTCTATTTAACATGGATATGAGGGGCCTAGAAATGCACATGATCATCCACACACACTGTCCCTGCAGCCTGTGGGAGAAGGAATTTTACTTCCCAGCAGTGATCACAATATTGAGACAGGCCAAAATCACCCAGGCTTTGCCATATCACATTTCAAAGTAGAACTATCTGTTGCCTCTCAGGCAGCCTTTAGGCCAGGGAAATAGGTTGTGCCTGGAAATAAATAAATGCATTACTGAATTTTAAACAGGACTTTGCACTGAGGATAAATCAAGTTTCAAATCATAAGAGCTGGCTGTAGCCAGTACCAGCAGTGGGATGTGTGGGGAAGGCTAATACACAAATTCCATCCATAAAGTTGGCTCTAACTCCCATTGAAAATTGCATGAGTTGAAACACAATAATATTTTTCTGGACGTTTTGTGTGTCTCATCAAACATCTCTCCCCAGATGTGTCTTTACTGAACAATGTATTTCAAAGGCCTTTATCAACCATTGTGTTTGTGTCTGTTTTCCCAGGAGGAATCTCCTTTCTCTGTTGCCCAGGCAGTGCATCTCCCAGGACAGCTTTCTGCTGTAGCTCTGTCCCCACTTGTGGGTCACAGTTATGGTGGTTGCAGAAAGAGAAGCTGTGGACTGTATGGGGGGAAGTGAGAAGGGCAACATTTTCTGGAGTTTCACATCACTCTATTTGTCCAGAAAGAGACAGTGGAAGTATCCATCCATCTCCTACACCAATCCATCATTTTATCTTCTGTGCATGTCAGGTTTCTGTGGTCCCTTGTTGTTTGAGGGACCCAGGGCTACATCCTAGTGGTTCTTCTGGTGGTTTTCAACATTTCTCAATCAACAAGATGGGATGGTGAGAGTCAAAGACAGTGCTTAAGCTCTGTAGAGTAAGTGAGCATACCCAAAGAAAGGACCTGCTCCTTTCCCTGTTTGCTGAGAGGTGACAAATCATGGGAGTCAGCCTGGCCAGAGGCACAGCAAGGTGCCTGCAGGGACCTGGGCTGGGAGCTGGAGGCGATGTCCAGACAAATGGGCATCTCATCTGCCAACACACCCAGCTCTGCCTTGTCCAACATGCCCCAAGGACAGGGCTGAAATCTGTTGCTCAGTAACTAGTCTAAGGTTCATTTTAAAAGCCCTAATTTAGTGGGGTAGATTGCCGAATAAAATTTGGAAGATGTTTGCTCCTATCTTGATCTGCCCATAAAGAAAAAAAGATTTTTGCTGATCACTCAGTGAAATAATGAACAGGTTCAGCTTTTCTGCTGTAGGCAAACCTCTGTGCCTTCCTGTCTGTCTGTCTGCAGCTCTCTCCTACCTCTTCCAGCAGTGTGAAAAGCTTCAAACACTCCAAAATCTGGCACCCTGATGCAAAGCAGAGCTATTTATTTTTTTACTCTTCAACACAAGAATCTCTTCTGAGGGTGGCTATCGTTTAAGATCGAGATTCAAGGAATCCTGCACTGTGCTCTCAGCTTATTTCTCACCCAGCTGGATGCATTTCAGGGGTGTTGTGCATCAGTGCTTTGAGCAACACTTGACTCCTCAGATAGCCACACTGAAGTCAAAGGGCATCTTCACTGAGTGAGGTGTTATTTCCAGGGGGACAGACACATCTACACCCTGTCTCAGCCTATTTTGTTTTGATTCCCTTATAAAAACTTGGTTGCTGGAATGAGCTTATCATCTGAGAATATTCTCTCTCTCTTTTTTTTTCCTGTCTTTTTCTTTTTTTTTCTTCTTTCGTGTAAGTTGTTTTTAATCTTTGTGGCTGAGTAGAAACTGGAAAAAAAAATAACCCTAGCCACAGAAGGCAAGTTAAAAAATCTTTGAATTTTATTTTTTGCCTCAGGACTTCTACTTACAGTTACACCTTGCAGACAAACAGCTCAAAACACAGATGCCCAGCCATCTCAGCCAGTCTAAAGCCTGGGGTTTGCAATGTACCGCTCTTTTCTACCCATACTCTGAGGGATGATTTTAAATTAGTTTAGTTAAATCAGAAAAAAGTGTCCCCTGATGGCTATATTCGCAATCAGAAAATCACAGAATATTCTGAGTTGGAAGATGCCCACAAGGATCATTGAAGTCCAGTTCCTGAAATAATGTGAAATAAGTGCCTGGAATGACTCTGCCTCATTCATGTAATTGAATCTCTTGATAAGATGCCTGAATTAGGATTATGTGGTGCAAACACCAGCCCTTGGGTTGTTTCTCACTGTTTTCTGGGTGTCACTAATGGTAAATATAAATTTGACATAACTTGTTTGTCCCCATGAGCTAAAATTACTGCAAGAGTAAGAAAAAAAAAAGAAAAAGAGAGAGAAAGAAGGTGACATTAAACCAGCTAAAAAAATCTCAAGAGACCTGTCAATCAAGAAAGATATTTACTGAAGCTTCTATTGACCCATATATGCTCTTATCTAGAAACCTTTATCTTCTAAGACAATGTTGACTAACAGCTTTTCCTTTACTCTTGTTTCTATCTTAAAAGAATAACAAATAAGCTTAATTCTTCACAAAATCTTTAGCAAATGCCTTTTAAGCCTAACACAATGGTAGTTATTTTAAGAAGGATGGCTAAGCACTGCAACACTTTTCTATTTTTCTGTCTTCGTTTTTCATATTGGAGCACTTAATCACAGTTAATCTTTGTGCACAAGGAAGACACATTAACTTTGTTTGCACAGGACTGATATAAAAGCTTTCAACTCCTCTGTTCCTGTATTCATCTCCCTGGTAAGCTTTACCATTTTAAATAACAGATAAAGGAAATGCTGAAGATCCAGTGATACAGTCTATCCTTGCTCAAGTAACTGCAGGAACTAGACTGTAAGTAAACTTGGAGCCAGCCTGAAGCTGAGCATCTGCAAATCCCACTGGGAGGTTTGAGCTGAGGAGAAGAGCAAGGTTTATAAGGCTGTATCAAAACCAGCAAACTGAGAAGATGCCAATGGTCAGGACAGGTGAAAGGAGACCACCTGCCTGTACAACTGGGGCCTTTAGGTGTCTCTGCTTTCTGCAGGCACAAACTAGCCTCATTGCTGGCACTGCAGCCACCTCCTGACACTTGTCTGAGTGTCCCCTCTCTGTGTTTGCTTCAAAGGCTACGGTAATCATAGAACCATAGAATAAAGTAATGATTTCAGTTGGACAGGACCTGAAAGACCATCCCTGCCATGGGCAGGGACATCTTCCACTAGACCAGGTCTCGCAGAGCGCCAACCAACCTGACCTTGAACACAGGGGTGGATGGGGCAGCCAAAACTTCTCTGGGCAATGGTTTGGTAGAGTCTTGGTTTGGTAAGGTTATATTCTCTAAGGCTGTGAATTTGAGGGCTCCACTGAAGTCAGTGAGCCTGAAATGAATAGAATCTTTTTTGGTCTGACTCTGAATTTCACTGTTGAGGGTAATGGTAATTTAAATGCCTTTTATGGCCTCTTTACTCTGTCAGAGCAATAAAAAGGGGCTTAGTCCTTGGTTCCACCCAAAAGTTGCCCTGCTTAATTGTCTTGGAATAGAAAAAGTAATAAAACTCTTTTCTTTCTTCCTACCCCTCTCATACCTACCAAAGCAGATCTGCTGGTATAAATGTACCAGTGTGGGACATGAAGGGAATTAGCATGCTGTGGCTTGGGGGTATTGGCTGGAAGGAGAAAGCTGAATGTTAATTCATTAAGTGAGACTTGTTCCTGAGATTTTTTTTTCTGTCTGATTATATAGGTATGAGCTTAAACTACTGAACTCAGGAGAAATTCTGAGCTCTTGGGGCTGGATGCATGCCATCGCCGCATGATGATTCCATACTGGAGGAGTCTCAGAAGTGCACAGAAACTTATGCATGTTTATTTGCACAGGAAAGAAGCCTTCACATTAGGACCAGAGGGAGCCTAATGCTGGCACCTGGGAATCAGGTCTCTGGGACATTGCATGGACCATATCCATGGCTTTCTCTAGGAAAATCAACAGGGAAAAAACCCCAGGGAATTGGAGAGAAGAGATCCCATAGCAACTTCAGTAGATATTAAAACACAGCTAGAGATCCTCCTTTGTTGACTCTTGCCAATTCTGCATCCTGTTTTGTGTTTGCTAGGGTTCAGCAAAACACAAGCAGTAGGTGTTGCTCCAAATTTTCTCTGTGCAGACATTTCTGGGAGCTGTTCACAGAGACCAAACTGAAAAACACTGTGCATATTTTGGCCAGAAGCCATTTTGGTTGGCTATGAAGTGCTGAAGTATAAATAAATATATATTTGCAAACAAATGCATAAAGAACCATTGTTTGGTGGTCAGAAGGAGGAAAGCTGTCCCTGCCCTTTCATCCCAAGATGAGAGGGCATTAGATCAGACTGATAAGTAAGTAGCCTGTTGGCTGTTGGGTATTTTTTTTGTTTCTGGGTGGTTTCTTTTCTTTGTTTACTTTCTGTTTAGTTTCAGTTGTACTATTTCATCTTAAAGGTAGTTAGGTAAAAGAGGGTTCTGTAACCTGTATACTGACAGGTATACAGGTAGGCTCAGAGACCTGAGAGTCAAAAGGTTACACTCAAAGGACGAGTCTATGACAACAAATAGACCATGGCCCTGAGGCAAATGGCACAAAATGGCTCAATGATAGAGACTTATTCTGTCCCTTGTTGCCAAAGAGTTTTGCCTTCTCTGCATTATTCACTTTCTATATCATAGAATCATAAAATATCCTGAGTTGGAAGGGACCCACAATGATCATCAAGTTCAACTTCTGGTCCTGCACAGGACAACCCCAGGAATCCCACCAAGCACTCCTTGGACTCTGTCAGGTTTGGTGCTGTGACCACTTCCCTGGGGAGCCTGTGCTGAGTGTCCTTTGAGGTGCTCTAGGACATGTTGTCTTGCCTCTTGATGTTGCACAGAGACAACAGGTCTTCCACAGGTCCAAAATCATATCTAACAGTCTGGTGCAAAAGTTATAGATATTCCAGGGTTTTGCTCCAGGTATGAGGTGTTGGCATGTGGCTGACTGGATGAAGATCCTGGAAAGCACAGTCACTATCAACAAGAAAACTGATTGGTGGGCCAAACAAAAGTGTCTGCTTTAAGGTGAGCTGAATAAATTTTAAGAAGTCACTGACAACACTGATACCTCTCCCCAAACCACAGTGGGATTTCACAGGTCAACACAAAAACACCTCAATTTGGGTACCTTAATCTGCCAGCTAAATCTCATTCCAAATTCCTACTTGAATATCTAATACCACTTGAAATGCGTGAGCTCATTCGTGGATCTGACCATGGATATCTAAGGCTCTATATCTTACCTGCTTTGTAACAATAAAGGAGTAAATATCAGAAAAAAATCCTTAGAAATAAGCTTCTGAAGCAGCTTCATGTGCAGTACAGATAAGGCAGAAGAACCCCTTTTTGCTATATTTCTCTTTTCAGAGCACCCTATTCTACTCCTCTAGGACAGGCAACTTTGTCTCCTGGGGAAGTAGGTAGGTGTAAAGAGAATTTTATTACAGATATGCTCATTTCTAGCTCCCTGTCCTAATGATTGCAGATTATGTGTCAATTGGTTTTGTTAAAAAAAAAATCAAAACAGTCTCCCTGGGTTTCTACAGATTCCCAAAGGAAGTTTTAGTTCATTGGCTGTGGGTATCATCCTACAGTGTCTGAATACTGGTGCTACTGGTTGGGTCTTGGAAGAGATTCAAAGGCAGCACTGCACAAGAAAACTTCACAGGTCCTGGCACGTTCGATAGTGGTGGGTAGTGGGGTTGCTTAATAAAGCAGTTCAGTTCAAAGTGAAGGTAGAGGGAGTGTAGGCTCATAGATCATAGCACACATGCTAGCCCAGAAATGCCAGGGTATTTCAGTTGTCATTAAAACATGCAGGTACATGAATTATTGGTAGAACGAATAATCCTGTGATGCCTGAGCACAGAGCCAATAGAGTCAAAACACTTCCAATATTTAGCAAGTATGAATGCTTTGGCAAATTGTTTAGCTTGGAAGTTACTGAAAGCTATATTCATTTAATTAACCTTCCAGTGTACTGGCAACAAGTCTAGTTTATCTGTGCTCAGACCCCCTCCACGATAGGTGTTTTTCAGGTCCCACACATCGAATTTTGCAGGCAACTTCAGGAATTATGAACATGAGGGATGGATGATACTTGTCTAAGTCAGGCAAGACATAGGTGGGCTCTTTCTCAGCTATATTGCACTTCCAAGTATTGACAATATCCCTCACATCCCACCTGCCAGTCTAGGGCTGAGTTTTCAACAGGGCACAATAAGGTTTTTGACATAAAATCTAGATACCTCAGATTCAGAACAACATCACAGAACTCTCAGGTTTTTTTGGGGATTAGATGTTCAGCAAAGAACAGACATAGGCTCTGAGTGTTATACTCAGACCACTTTCTGTTTGTGCCCACATACCTCAGGACCAGAAACCAGTGAGTAAATTGCATGACCCTGATCTCCACACTCTGAGCCATCAGTGCTGTGGATTGCCTACAGAACCGAAATGAGGCACTGCAGTAGAAGGTCTGGAGATTATGAGAACTATAGTCAAGTTCTGTGGCACCTAAAAATGGGGACTGTGATTAAAAGACCCGATTTGTTTTTCAGAGTGAAGCAGGGAGAACTTGGCCTTTCCACTGATGTTATAATCTCCCTTCTCTACATTGGGATGTTTGCAAGATAGAAAACCTTTGTAATTTTTTGCACATGGTAAGAAACTCCCTCCAATGAAAAATAATTAATCTTTCATCATAGCTAATTTACATCTATCTCACTACCAGCCCAGGAATGCTGGTCTAAACAGAGACAATCTCCAAAAACAGACAGGTAGATAGGGGGAGTAGGGATGTGGACTTCATTTCAGACATCAAAGCGATTGCTAACTAGAGAAGTTCTATTTATAATGTTGGTAAATTTTCAATGCACTTTCACAGAATGAGATAGACAATTAAAGAGTGGAGGTTTTATGTCGATGAGTAAGTAAAGGCTTCATTTCTAAAATGATTTGTCTTAAATAAATTGCTTAAGGTACTGTTTATAGTCTTGGAGTGCTGGAGTACTGTCACACCTCTGCTGGTAACATCTACCCTCAGGGCCTTGAAGGAATAGCATCTGGCCATGTGGGTTTTCTCCAATAACTTATTAGCACCCTTCAATTCCCAAAGTGGTGCAGTGTCTTTTCTGACATAACGTGTTAAAAAGAGCAACTTTAAGTCCCACATCCATAAGCCTTCTTGGTCACAAGACAAAATACTGAATGAAAGGATTAAATATTTTCTTTTTAAATTTTTCTTTAATATTTACAGGACTTTTTATCACTGAACATCTGGGCTTGTGTTTGTGAAATGACTCAGGGTTGGGGAAATATGGAAACTGAGCTTTCGTGGTCTAGCTATGGGGCAAAGGGGGAAGACGAACGAGGCAGGACATGATGGAAAGAGAGAGGAGCTCCTCACAGTAAGGCAGCTTATGGTCTCTGCAGTTCTGGAGAACAGGGTTTTGCCACAGGGTTTCTTATGTGGCACTTTTCCCAACAGGGGAAATGTAACTAGCCTCATCTGGGACTAATTAGTCACCGGGTGAAGGAAAACAGGAACTATAAACTGATTTCAGAGTCCTGCCCTCTCTTGCTGTAACATTCATTCAGCAGTGACTTCAGACCCACTACAGGGAAAGGGAAGAACTGCTTGCAAGAAACACTTCTGCCTTAGTCTATCCTTGGTGGCCTCAAGGAATGGATCAGACCAGCCTGGAGCAACATCCAGGCTGGCCTTTTCCTCCCTGATACTCATGTTTACTGATATAAACAGCACCAGCTTCTATGACTACTGAAGAAAAGCCACTTTTTTTTTTTGTTTTCTTTAAAGAGCCCATGTCTATCTCTCAGAGCACTGAAGATGAGTTTAATGAAGTGGTTCCCTAAATGCTCTAGATCAGAAAGCAAATAAAAGAGAACACAGATTTGCTCCTTGGTAAATTTTCACGTTGTCCTTAGTCTGCACTATGAAATCTGCAGAGATGGATTTTCTCTTTTTGAAATAGGGACACAGAATTGAGACTGAACCTGGCATGTGAACACAAGACTCTCAATATAGTTGAGAGAAATGAGCACTGAGGGAAAGAGCAGTGTGTTACAGTTAAAAGCAAACAATAGATACCTTGGAAAAAAGCTGGGAATAATCATGCAGTGATGCTTCCTCAAACACCCTCCCAGGTGTCAATAATTTGCATCTGAACCAGAGGGGCTGCATTTGTGTTCAGTAGCCCTTGTGGTTTTTTCTTCTCTGAATTTCTCTAGCTGCTCATTGGACCCAGGCAAGCTATTGGCAAGAGTTTGTCACTCTCACCTCTGTAGACCAACACTGCAGCTCCTGCTCTACTGTGTGTTTTCACCTGCCAGATGCTTCTTTTAGGGCTGATCTGGTATGCAGGAAACAACAGCCTTGGGTATGAAGAATCACAGCAGTGGGAGAGGCTTTACTGCAGGGCTTTGCTGCAGCTGGGGTATTTCACCTGGCAGCGCTCTACAATCGAAAAAGGTTTCCTTGCAGGTATCTTCCCAACTATGCTGTGGATATGGGAAACCTGACCCATGGGATGTTTCTCTAGAGAGCAGCAGCACAGAATGAGATATGGAGTTTATTTACCACTGCTGCTTAGGTGGGTAATATGAAGCTTGGCAGAAACATGAATCTTGGCTGAAGTGTCTGCAGCAGGTGACAGTGTATTGGTCTTGTCTCCTTCTTATCCTGCTGCCAACCCCAGCTGTGACCATACAGCTTCCAGGGCTGGTGTACAGACAGCAATTTGAAGTCTGCTAGATGAAAAGAGGTCTTTCCCACACCTCTTCTTCCAAAAGCAGCACCAAAGCAGGAATGAGGAGTGAAGAACCTGGATGTAGGTAGTGGTGGGTTCTGCCTCTAAGAAAACATGTGTGGAACCATAGAGTTGCTTACTTAATGTCTTTATGAATTTGGCACTCCCTCCATGCAACCCTGCACCTCCCTCACCTTCTTAGCTTGGCACAAGCCTAACAGAAGGCTGGCATGGACCCCAACAATGCACAGGCCTATATGGGGTGATAATGCCAATGAAACATTTTCACCTCTCTAAGCCTCTCTCATATGTCTGCCTCACAACACATCAGTCAAGGCAGCTGAGAAACTCCGTGCAGGTCTGAAGGCATTCCCATTCCTTCTCCCACCTACACACCACCCTGTGCTCCAATCAATCAGGCATCTTGCTGAGAAGGACAAGGAAGCAAGCTGAGGTGCCACCAAGAGGGCTCTGCCCCCACCCTCCTTCTTGCAAATGCGAATGAAAGTCAAGAATGCTTCATAAAACCCCCTCTGAGAGGAATGGGTTAACCTGGGAGGTAGTGAAAGCCACATGAGAACTACACAGGTGCAGCAACAGTTTTTATTTGGTAAATATCACCTCCACAGCCCAAGAGGAGGCCCATGAAAGATGCTTCTTCTACAAGTAGGAAGAGTGTGGTTAAGAGCACTTGCCGAGCTAATAAAGGCTGTTGAAGCTTCAGCTTCCGTTGGTGGTTAACCCCGTGACATCGCTGTGCTCCTCTGAAAACAGCACCTGAGTGGTACATGGCTTAATTGTGTGTGATACAAACATGGTTTTTATCACATTAGCCTGCTGCTGAGCATGCAACCGAGAGGCGTTGCTTAATCGAGCAGGGGGTAATTTGTACAGAACAAGATGGGGTTGTGCACTGCTGCACCATATGATCCTCGGGCTGGCTGGGGAAATTGGGGCTGCCCCTGCCTAGGGAGCAGCTGCTGGAGCGGGTGCAGGGCAGAGAGCCGTGGTGTGATAGGAAAATGATTGCCTTTGTGGTTAGAAACCAAAGCTCGACGACCTGTTTCCTAGCAAAAGTACTTTTGTTTGTTGTTTGTCTCTCAAGGGGGAGTACTTGGATCGAATGGCTGAGATGTGCAGCTGTCGATCTGTCTCAGATGAAGGTTGGTGGACCCTGGCTCTGCATCAGAGTCATCTCAGTCTGCAACACCCATGTTTCCTCCAGGCCAAGCCTCTACAGGTAAATAGAAGCTGCAGAGCAGGGTGGAGCCTGAGCATTGAGCTGATTTCTGCATTAGGTTTTTTGCATCTCCAGCAGAGAGCCTTTTTGCATCCACAAGACTGATTTTTAGCAGCCAGAAATATTTTAACAAAAAAACTCCCCACACCTTGTGTCCAGCTCTAAAGCTGTTTCACAAGCTCAAGGGCTTATTTTTTCCTCCAAGAGTAATGTCAAAACTGGAGGAAGTTATATGTAACTGGTTTTACCCTATCCCATAATAACATCCAAAATCACTATCACATCCTGTCCTGAGTACTCATCCACTGTGTAACCTCAAGCAGCTATGTAAGGTGTTTTCCAGGTTCATTGCCCATAAATATATGTTTATTTTCTCCAACCCTAAGCACTACTACACTGTATTTTAAATACTGAGGAAGATGAGGAAAAAGAGTCTGCAACAGGCATCTGTGAAGATATTTAATTTAGGGTAAAATATATATTTTTTTTTCTTCAGAATTTTATTTGTCTGCAAAGCATCACACACACCCCCATAGCTCTGTAGGCACACTACAATTTTAATATTGCTTCACTTCATGTTTCACTCACTCCACATCAGTGAAGCAGCATGTACAGAGTTGCAGCCCACTTCCAGGCTGGTAAACAGCTCCCTGGAGGCCCTCCTTCATCTGGGCCAGCTCTGCTCTGCAGAGGTCCAGCTCAAAATGATGGGGTTTAAAACATGGCAACCCAGGAGAAATTTTGTCCTTATTTCCCTAAGGCAGGATTGGGCTGGGCTGTCATGTGCCGGAGCAGATCAAGGCTAATCCTATTTGACACCCCTAAAAGTGTTCAAGGCCAAGTTGGATGGGATAAGGAGCAACTTGGTCTAGTGGAAGGTGTCCCTGTCCCTGGCAGAGGGGTTGGAATGAGGTGATCTTTAAAGTCCCTTCCAACCCAGACCATTCTGTGACTTTCATTGCTCACACCTTCACCGCAGTGCCTCCATCCACCAGCTGTGACAAACATCCTTTCCCCACCCCTTCTTCCTCTCTCCCCTGTCCTCCTCTCCCAGCTGACATCTCCTTTGCACAGCTGGACTCCTCACAATGCTGATTTCTTCACTTATGAGTGGTACAGGCAGTGCTTTGTAAATCTACCCTTTCGTGCGAACTTCCTGCTGTGTGAAACACCTGCATTTAACAGCAGAGAATGAAAAAGAAAACAACCACCACAGTAAACCTTCCTTAAAACTGGTTTCAATTAGGAGCCTTAATTGCAATGAAACTTAAAGGAAACAAAACGGGATCTTTACTTATGTGAGTCCTCCTTCTTCCCTCTCCCCACCACCCTTCTCATTCTCTCCAGCCTGGGGGAAGCATCACATCTCTTCAGTTCCCACCCACTCAGCATTCCTACAAGTGGGTCTAGTACCCAAATCTGTGCCTTCTTTCTCATTTCCCCTCCTCACAGGGTGAGGTTAAATCCCAGCCACAGATTCTCATGCCTGCAATAGATCTTCAGACATTTGGCACAACTTCTTCTATACCCCAGTCTGGTGCTTCTCACCCAGTTACCATTACAATGAGACCAGCAACTTTTTTTTTAACTAAAAGAAAGAGACCCAGAGACCCCAATTTCCCCCCTCATCTTCCCTTGGTTTGGGATATCAATCATCACACAGCCAGTGTAACTGGCTTCCTGACTGAATAGAACTCAGCAGGAGAGTGTGAACTTCCACATATGTTTTCCCCTTTTGCTGTTGTAAATATTCTCCATGCAAGAAGAATGAAAGGTACAATTTCTCCATTTTAACCCAGATCCACTGAAGGTGTGGTTATTTTCATATTTCAATCAACACAATTTATGTCTCTTGGCAGTGTGAGCATGTTGCCATGTGCAGTATCACGTCCACAGGTGTTAAGGCCACTGCTGCACTAAGGAGGTGAGAGGAGATGGTTCGGACCTGTCACACCTACATTTCATCATAAAAATGTTAATGATTCATTCCAGAAAGTCTCTGCAATCTTTTTGATTGCTTTTACTAGATGTTGTGTTGGACATTCTTGGCACCAGCATGGCCCATTTGTGCCTTGTTTCTGCCTCTGGAGAACTGGAGGTGGGTTACGTAGGATGTTTGTCCTCAGCTGCAAAGGTCTGCAGGCTCCATTTTCCTCTGCCGTTAAAAATTAAACTGCTGGACTTTCCACTTTACTAGCAGGGGATCTTGGTGATGATGACTATGGTGGCAGGCCATCTACATATCTTCCTCCTGGTTCTCTGAATAAATGGAGTAAATGGCTACTAGACCCAAGTGGCAGTGGGACCTCCCACACATGGTGATGGTTGAAATTCAAAACTCAGAGATACCATTGCCACAGGTGAATCCAGAGTGCCTGGGTTTGTCTTTCTTAGCATTGTTTATGATGTTGTTGTGCTATATACAAAGATATATATATACACAGTAGCCTAATGTGAAAAAAACCCTTACATGTTTGGGTTTACAGGTGTTATTGTGAGGTTAATAGTCATGCTGCCTGTATCCTCCTTTTGGGAGGAACTGTTTCATGTTGTGCTTTGTCCTTAGTGCCCTGTTATGTCTTGATTGCTGCTGTTTTACCAGCTGTTTTACCTGGTGAGAGTAAAAGTGAAGATGGATATTTACACTGAGGAACAGTCTCCTAGAAAACACCACGGTGTTATTACTGGAGTGAAACCATGCTGCTCTTCAGCTCATGTCAGTGCAGGGCCTTGAAAACAAGTAGAAGAGCTCAAATGCTTTCCAGAAGATATGAGTTTCAGGAAAATTTAGGCACACAAGAAATGCCTGTTGACTTCCAGTAGGATTGAGGAGAAAGCAGGTAGTATCCCAAGATTCATGCACACATGAGGGGACTGAAGGACCACCCCCACCTCTGCTGTGGTAGTTCGGTTGTCCACTCTGTAATTCAGGAATTCAGGTACTGCAGATGGCACTTAGGGATTTGGGATGGGGCAGGATTCACTATCCATCAAACACAAAAACTATTGGGTGGATTGCAATTCCCAATTGTGTTTTTTCATGCCTGTACCACCATCAGCCAGAGGAAAGTGCTTATTCCCTCTGTGTCAAAGAACTTTTTTTCCATGCTTGCAAAATGAGGCTTGTGTGAGGTAGTCAGGATGAGAGTGCCACCTTTCTCACAGGAAAGCCACCTGTCAAAACCTTCCTGCTTGTGACACAGCCATGAAGCTAACACAGACAGAACTCAATAGGGCACTTGCCCAGGCAAAAAGGAGGTTTATCTGCCATTCTCCTGCAACATTGGTCACATGTGGTAAAACCGAAATCTTTCTCAGCATAGCTGAAGGATGTAGCTGTGGTTACTGTGCAGTGAAGGAAGGGATTGGCGTGTGTTTGATCTGGGAGAGGTCCAGGTTTGCCTTGCACTGTAGCTGACAGGCACAGGAGCTGCAGATCTCATCCCTGCTGTGGCTGGGACGCATCGAGCACCAGCGTACAGCAAACGGCAGTCGAGAGGCACCTTCCTGGCTGTGACCTGCCCTGATGATGGGGAACCGCACCTCAGTTCCTGGTGTGGTTAAAGCCGTTACCCCTGTTCACCACTTCAGACCTGTCCTTCCCTTCTCACTATTATTTCCTTATTTCCTTTAGCAGAGATGGGAGACACTGGGTTGGTTTTTGAGCAGGGACACCAGGGAGCTGGAAGCCAGCCTGGTAAAAGAGTTGTGTTATTTTTTTGCAAAAGTGATGAGTCAGTTTGGCACTTGGCACAGAAATGGAAACAAAGCAGGATTTTCTCTCATACCTGTTGCAGATTTTTGTGGCAGCTTTGTCCTGCTTTTCTTGCTGTGAACCTCAGTTTCTCTACCTGGGAAATGAGAGATGCTTGTATTTTCATTCAAGCTACAGGCAGCCATTCACTGTTGTGTCTCAGGTTAAGATTGGGCTGTGCATTCCATGGAAGTAGAGGAGAAATGCAGAAGCTGCTATTGCTGAGTGAGTGGGTTTCAGCACTCGCAGTTTTCATGCACTGAAACCAACCAACCACCTACTTTCAGTGTGCACAGCTTTCCTGTGAGGCTACATGGATGGGACTGGTGAGAAGCTTTTGAGCCATCAAATTCAGTCCCTCATTGTGTCTGCCCTTCATCTTTACTCTTTTCTCTAACATATTTTTCAGGTTTTCACCAAATGAACTGTTCTTACCAAAACTCTTCCAGATCCAGAGTACATTAAGGGTTAGCCACCTTTTCCCACAATTACTTGAGAGTGGAATGAAGGAAAGACTGAAAATAAAATTTTCATCCATCTCATTCTCATAGTGTAAGATCCTGCACATGGGTTGGGGTAAATCACAAGCTCAAATATGGACTGGGTAGAGAATAGGACTGAGAGCAGCCCTGGGAAGAAAGACTTGGGGGATGGTGGACAAGAAGCTCAACATAACCCAGAGACAGATGTTTACAGCCTAGAAAGCCAACCAAGGGGCTACAAGAAAGCTGGAGAGGACTTTGTACAAGAGCACCTAATGATACAACAAGGGAGAATGGCTTATACTGGCAGAGGGTAGACTGAAATTAGATATTAGGAAGAAATTCTTTGCAGTGAGGATGGTAAGACACTGGAAGAGGTTTGCCAGAGAAGTTGTCCAAGGACTTGAACACATCCCTGGAAATGCTGAAGGCCACGTTGGATGAGGCTTTGAGCAACGTAGTATAGTAGAAGGTGTCTCTGACCATGGAAGGGGGGGTTGGAACTAGATGATCTTTAAGATCCCTTTTAACCTAAACCATTCTACAGTTCTATGACACTTGGCAGAAAGGTGCTCTTTATCTGGACAGAGGTGGCTGCACCATGAGAAACAGAAAACACTCTGAAAGCAAAGTCAGAGCAGTTGCATCAGCTTCACTGCAGTGCACCAAAGGAATATCTTTGGATTATGCCAAAAGCCCAGAACGTTTTCTTACCTGAGTATGCAGCTGGATGTACTGTGCCACTGGGCCACATGCAACTTTAAGAAGGAATTCTTTCCTACAGCCAGGCTTGCAGTGCGAAGCAAACCAGCTCCAGGGACAGCTGCAGTATAGCCTCAACCTTAATACCTCCATCAGTGGCAGCTTTGGGTCATCCCCTCTCTTGGCCCTTTGCAGCCAGGTGTTCCCAGGCCATGTGTTTGCAGGGACCCTCAGGAAAGCAAAGATGTGAAGTCACTGTGCACCAGCTAAAGACATTTACCCCTTGTGGGGTTGTCCTCATTCAGGAATAAAGTCACTTACATAGCCATAGTTTAATCCTCAGAGGAGGATTAAGCAGTAAAGGCATTTTAATCCTAAATGAGAACATGCACATATGCTTTAATTTATGGGCAGTGACTTCACACCTGTAGTTAGCTGACTTGCCTTCACTTCCCTGCATGCTCCTATGTAGAAAAGAACTAATGAAATGCACTGGAATTTGGGTGATGTTGTTGGTATTAGTTCTCTTTCTGAGGTTTCTGTAGCTTGGGTTTCAGTGCATTCTTTGTGGTTTGAGTTGTTTTTTTTCTCCTTTTTGGTCTTCTCAGACACTCTTTCAGTTTTGGTATATATGCATGTTTGATTAGAAGAATCTCCGATGGAAGAATTTTACGCCCAGAAAAACACACATTCTTTGGCCATTCAAAATGTTTTGAATCCTTTTAGGGATGTGAGGCAGCCTATATGTGTGGCTTGGAGTAATTCTTTGATAACTCATAACTGAGTGCTCAGCTAAGCTACTGAAGTCACCTAGTTGGTGCCCTAAGGCTCTGTCTACAAACATTGCAAAAAATAATTTTCTCTGGGCTGGTTCATTTTAGAAACACTTTTTGGAGGTCTCTCTCTTTGTTGGCGAAACACTGAGCGTAGAGACCAGGCAGGTCAGACAGACATCTCAGTTTTGGTAGTGCAATGATTCCGCTGGGCTGCTTTTTCACTTCCGAAAAAGAACTAAACCATTTTGTGTGTGTATGTGGTGGGAGGGGAACCAAGGTCACTTACAGTTTGTTTTTTCATCAGTTGTAGCTCTTTGACTCTGAGGTGACTACACAGAACGAAATGATTAGGACATGCTAATGCACCAATAGCTTTCCTGGTTCAGAAGTTCTGCATTAACCTTCTAAGAACATCCAAGAACATCCATTATCCTGAAAGTTAATGTCTGTGGGGAGAGGAAAGTAGACTCGGTGCTGCCAACCTGATGAAGGGTCTGGAGCACAAATCTTATGAGAAGTGGCAGAGGGAACTGGATTTGTTTAGGTTGGAGAAAACAAAGTTCTGGGGGGACCTTATCACTCTCTACAACTACCTAAAAGGAGGTTGTGGACAGGTGGGTGTTGGCCTCTTCTCCCAAGTAACAAGCAATAGGACAAGAGGAAATGGCCTCAAGTTGTACCAGAGGACATTTAGATGGGTATTTTGAAGAATTTCTTTGCTAAAAGAGTTGTCAAACACTGGAACAGGCTGACCAGGGATGTGATGGGATCGCTGTCCCTGGATGTGTTCAGATGACTTCTAGATGTGGTACTTAGGGACATGGTTTAGCGGTGGGCTTGGTGGTGATGGGTTAATGGCTAGACCCAATGACCTTGGAGGTCTTTTTCGACCTTAATGATTCCATGATTCTATAAATTTATCAGAAGAAGACTACTGCATCTCCAGATGTCTTGTGTACCCAACATGCAGTGTGTTGATTTAGAACACCAGGACTGGGAACAAAGTCACATCCCGGATCCTGCTGTGTTTTGGTTTTTCACAGCTGTGAAATAGTATCTGTTCTCTTTGCTTTGAAACTGCTGTTGAACTTCAGGAATGATCATTTGAAGCAGGAGTAATTTTGTTCCGTAGATAAGTCATTGACTACACGAGGAGCCAAAAGAGACTAAATTTTCTATTTAGACTTGAGATTTGCTTAGTCCTAGGCCCCTTATGGGGGGGGTGGGGGTGGGGGGTGTGTGTGTCTGGGTTAGAAAGTGAATATTATTATAATGATGATAAAATTATTGTCATAACATGCTCAACATGATTCTTCATTCTTCATGTAAGGTAAGTGGACACCCTTTATAATTTTTGGTTATAATTCTTTATTAATTATTCCTGTAACCCAAAGTATTTATTGCTCCATGGAACTAAGAAAGGAGCAGGGGCTTAGGTTGAAGCTGCCTCTCACTAATAATCACTTTCATCCACTAAAATAGAGGGAAAACAGCCAAGATTCTTCATTCAAAGGGTTGTTTGGTTTTGATTTTGTTGTTGTTGTTGATTACTCTGTAAAGTCTTTATGGCAAATATAAAGTGCTCTCACCTCCACCCTGATACCTGGAAATAAGTACAACCTGGTCAATGACTGAGCTTTTTCAGGAGCTGACCCTCTGTGCAATGTATGAGCTGTTGCCAGATTTAACACATGTGAGTGGTAGTGCCAGTAACAGTGGACTGACTCCATCTGCACTTAGAATAGGTACACACTTTTTCAAGGATTTTTTAGAATGGGTTGCTCTTTATTTCTAAATAATCAGAAAATTTCAATCATATTGTTCATCTGCAATTCTCATAAAGATTTCTGTAAGCAACAGAAAGGCCTAATTTCCACATGAAAACATTCAATTACCCATCAGAGAAGCAGAAAAACAATCTTTAAGCCACTGCAAGATGTGAGAACAGGCACTCCCTTCATTAAGAGGTGCTAAACTACCTTTCAAGTGACCATCAGTATTTAGAGCTGAAAGCTTCTTAGGCCTTGAGGTACTTACATACAAGCTTCTCCTGACTTGAAACGTCTGGCACTTTCATTTTAAAGTAATAATTAAATTAATGTTTCAAGTGAATTTTGGAGTGACATGTTATGTTGCAGGACAAGCGTCAGTGTTGCAGGGAAATGAGAACATGCTGTTGCGAGCATCATTTTTCTGTTCTTCCTTGTGTCAAACTTCTTTCCCTCATTTAAATCACAGAGCTCAGCAGACCTCAAAACAATTTACAAAGGAATTACAATAAATTACACTCGTCTCTGTTTCACAGAGGAGGAAACTGAGGCAAAGAGAAGTGAAGTAACTTGCCAGGTTTCTGCAGCAGGGCTGTTGCAGAGGCAGGCAAGATCCAGCTCCTTGGGCTCATTGCGGGTGTCAGAGAGTGTTGTGTAATGCTACCTGCAAAGTGTGTATTCTCTAATTGTTGCAGACTAAATCCTCAGGAAATAATGAAATACAGTAATCCAAACTAATTGTAGACCATACCTTGTTAAGCAATACGGGAGCTGCTTTGAGACCTCCTCTTTGCAGTGCAGTAACAAAGACATTGCAAATACAAAATCATAGAATCATTAGGGCTGGAGATGACCTCCAAGATCAAGTCCAGCCTTTGACCAAATACTACCACACCCACTAAACCATATCACAAGTATGAGAAAAATCTTGGGTTTTTTTAAACATTTGCTAGATCTTTGATCAATGTGACTTGTAAGTATTTCCCCACAAGTGTGAGTCTGGAAGTGTGCTGTGTTTTGTTTTGTATGAGGCTAAGGTTTCATACAACCCTTGATGCCATGAGATTCTTGCTGCCATCATGCTGCAGGACATCAGTTGCTTTCAGCAGCACTGGTGATTGGAAAAACGACCCTAAATCTCTAGTCCCTGACCAAATGTGTAAGTGTAAGAAAAAACCCACAACCCTGTTCTCCAGGCCCTTTATGACGTCTCTGCCCTTCAAGGGAATGGATTCTGCTCTAGCTTGTACAGATATATTTCATGGGATAAAGACGTATTTAAAGGGAGGTGCATTTTCATGCTGTGGTGAATTTGGCCTCTAGGTAGCAAATTCTTCCCTCTGTTACTCCACTACAAGCCCATACACTTTTTCTGGGCAGGCAGGGAATGTCTTTCTGTTCAGTGCATGTAAAGGGCTGGGTGCACCGTGGTTCTGGGCCATGGTTTAGGGCTCCTAGGCACTACCACATGCTGCATAATTAATATTAGTAATGAACAATAATAATAATAATAATAACAGCTATAATAATAATGATGATGATGGCTGCACAGCAGGGAACCCCGTAACCTTGCCCTTGGGTGCCTGAGTAGGAAACACAAGCCAAGGTAACTCAAGAGAGACACCAACAACAGAGTTAGTTGCAGCAGCCCTGGCAGCTGGCTTTCTTAATAAGCGTTATAAATGTGGCTGGGAGGGGGAGGCAGTGCACAGCAATTTCACATTACTAGGCTCCACGTACAGGGCAGTGTACCATCACCGATGGAGTCATTTCAGTCTCGACTGGAAAACTAGTGGGAATTACTGCTCCAGAACATTTTTCATTGAAGGGAGAGCAGTCCCAGGAGCAACCTCTGAGAGTGGCACTGGGGTGTAAAATGAATTGCAAACAACTCTTGCTTTTATGTCTTCTATACAAATGCTTGAGTGATGAGATTCAAGCGATTATGGAAGGTTGCTTCGTGGTGCCAGCCAGTTGGGTATCACTGGGGTGACTAGTCACCTTTTTATTTAATGGAGTCCACTTTGAATCTGGCAGGTTCCCACTGACCCTCAATTTGTTGAACTATACATCCTGAGGAGGTGCTGAGCATCCCTACTTCCCAGTGATGACAGCACTTCTCTGAAACAAGCATCCCCTTGAGAAATGTCAACAAATGAATGATTGGACTTTGTACTTTTTGCTCCACTCCTATTATTGCTATTCTGCTTTCGTTCCAATAGTACTTCTAGTGGTTTCAAAAGGATGTTTGATACCTGGAAAGGAGAAACATGGTCTTTATGTCTCTCTTTCAGCATAGTGTTCCTGGTGCAGAAAAGCATTTTGGTAGCCCAACCTGTCCTTCCACAAAGAAAGCCCAGGGCATAACACGGGCAGCTTAGCACATATTTAAGTCCTCTGGTAAATAAGAACAGAGTGAAGCTTTGCACACAGAAAGAAAAAAGGGTTTGGCCTTATGTCCCAGTGACAATGTTTCTCACAGTTTCTATTTAACCTGGCATTTATTGCCTCTCCCAGAAGACCCTTGAACAGTGGCAGCAAAACAATTGTTGGAGTAAGCAAATAATGTATGGATAAAGGGCTTCAGCATGCTAAGCCAAATCCTGCCCACTTCCAGTCTACTGTAAACTTAAAGAAACTCTCTTGACTTTAGTGGCATTATTGTGAATGCAAAGCCTGGCTCTTCAGGGCTCTTACCAGTCATTCCTGGAAGGGTCAATCTCTGCTCTGAAATCCACCACACCCTTGTTCTTGCCAGCAACCAGCTCTTAGGTCACAGCCGTTAACCTGCTGCCAGTGACTTTCAATTAGTTTTTATGCCCCCGCTGCTCTCTCATGGAAGGCTTTTCCTGAACTTCACTCCTCTGATGTTTAGAAATCTTCAAATTTCCAGCCTTACGGCCAGTTTGTTCTTGTGCCAACATTGTCCTTTTGCTTAAATAGCTCATTTCCCTCTGTGGTGCTTGCCCACCTTCCCCTCCCTATGATGTATTTATAGAGAGCAATCATAGTCCCTGCTAACCAGTGCATGCTCAGCACCTTCCAGTATAGGTCCCTGGTATTTGTCTTACAGACACAGCTTAAAGTGCTTCCTCTGTGTCTGAACGCAGAGTTCCCACCCTGTTCCAAACATGGTGCTTGCACACGCTGGATCTCATCCAAACAGCCTCAGGATTGCCTATATACTTAATTTAAATGGCAACAAAAATAAATCTCAACCCAAGCAGCCCCATGGGACGGACTCTTTGCAAACAATGGAGATCCATGCCCTTCTCTTGGTTGCCTCTGCCTGAGAAAAAAGGGCAACTCAAAGTTGCTGAGGCTGAATTCCCTTCTTGCCTCACTGGTGCTCTCCCCCTGCCCTGCTCCTGGGGTCTCACTGGGGAGGGAAACCCCTGCAGTGGTGCTGATAGGACCAGAATTGTCTTGCTGCCAGGGTGAATCAGAACAGCTCTGTCTCTAACATCCTACCGCCTGTTAATTAATGCATTAATGAATTGCCTTCTAATTCCTATAATCATCCTTATTTTGGGGGTGAACAGGCTTTCAAGGTTGCACAGCTTGCCCAAGGCCACGCAAGGAGTTAGTGGCAGAGCCAAGAAGGAAACCTGTGTGCCCTGACTCCTGGGCTGGGCTGTGCTCACCAGGCAATGAGGTGGCTGGGCCAAATTGCTCTCCTTTTGGTAAAACATCCTACGCACCATTTCCTTCGCTCCAGCAAATGTGCTTGGTGAGACAAAACACCTTTTTTTTTGCCTTACAGCAAGACTGCAGCAAAGCGTGTAACAAACTGAGATTTGAAGCTGCCTTCAGCAGTTCCTAATCTCTGCAAACGTTATACTCTTTGTGGTAAGGAGCTTGGGAAGCTTCTCCCTGCCTCCTTTGTGAAGGGAGATACGTAGAACTGGCAGAGTATTGTTTTCACTTCTGAGTCAAGCTCGCCTTCTGTACACAGATAAAACTTCCTTCAAAGTCAAGAAGAGTTTTGCTGAAGTGCATTAACTCAATTTGTTTTTAACTTGTATGTTACTTCACTGACATAAACAAGTACAATCTAGTGCTAATGCTACAGGCAGCTGGTAGAACGACTGCAGGGGGAATTGGTTGGGGATCTGTTAGTGCATTGATGGGAAAACTCTCCAGTTCTGATAATCAAATATCTGTTTTTCAGTAATTAATATGAGATTGGGGTTTTTTTTCTTCCTCAGTTGTTCACACTAATGATTATTTTTGCACATTTAAGTTACAAATAACCTCCCATAACTGCATATGTAAACATGAATGGGATTATCTTCAGTATGTTTGATATTATCATTATTATTTATTTTTATTTTACTATCACTATTACTCAAAGTTCATTGCAGAGGTAATATTTCAAGACAAATTAAGCAGAATTTATACTGACCAAATCCATCCCAGAGCTGCTCCATCACCTTAAATTGACTCACCTTGAGATGGTTTAATGGAATTTGTATATAAAGTGACAATTACCCTCTTTTCAATTTCCTGTGTAATTGTTATTCACCAGAGCAGCCCATCAAACGAGAATCTAACTAGCAAAAATATGCATGTAGTTTATTATATAGATTCATTCTTCCAAGACAATAATGTTTCCTGTGAGAGGTGGAGGACTCTCAATTTACATGTATGGTTATGGCTTTTGGGTGGGAAATTTTTGTCAGGAAAAGAACCTTCTTGGAATGAACCTGTATATTATAATACTTTTTTTTTCCTTTTAAAATATGAAACAGTTGGCAGTGGCACTAGTGTTACTGAGGGGTTTCAATGTTTTCTGCTTATAACTAAAACTTAAAGTCTAAATTTTTTATTAAAGTTTCCATAATGCACCAAAGTTCAACTATGTTCTCTGTATTGCAGAAGTGGGTCTTTGAATGTCTTACATTCAAGGGAAAAAACAGAACTGTGAAGTCCCACCTCCCAAATGCAGAGTTTTTAATCACTCCAAGATCTACTCAGCCTGCAGCTTCCTGCCCAGGGGAGGACCTTACTGGGGTGATGGGTGGAAAAGTGCTGTTCTCACTGCTTGTACTGCTGCATGAGACAAGGCATAAGAGAGCTGATGGGGATTTATGGAGAAAAGTCCATGGAAGTCCTAAAGAAAGAGATCAGAGGAGGAAGCAGAAGGGAGGCTCCTGCCTGGTGGTGTGAAGACTGCTGATTCAGGGCTGCAGCCCTTGCAGGAGTTGGTGTGCTCTGTGGTGCGAAGGGAGCCAAGCCACTTATGCAATATTAATATTAATAACTGCTTTGCACTTCTATAGTGCCTTTCATCCGAGGATTTCAAAGCGCTTTACAAACATTAATTAATTAAGGCCCATAACACCCTGTGAGGTAATGCAAGTAGATATTACAGCTCATGCAGAGGCCAGAATTGCCAGCATTACAGGTATAATCCTCTAGCAAGAGTTAACTTATTCTTGAGCAAGCTTTCTTACTTATAGGCATAAACAGGCTTCCCTTTAACACCGAGCGTGTCTTTTTTTTTCTTCTTCCCCTTGATCTGTCAGTCTCCACACAAGCAAAACTCCCACTACGAGGCAGCCAAATGAGGTGAATGAGTACTACTTCCATCTCCCAGCTCACTGCTTCCTCTTTGATCATCTGATAAAATTGTAGGATATCGAGAGGCTGCAGAGTTGTGTCACATATTAGTGTCCTGCTTCTGTGGGGTTTCCCTGTTCTAAATATACTTTGCACTAGGGAGATTAAAAAAGGAAGTGAACTAAAATATGTTTTATGGCACCTGCTTATCAGATGACCTCCAAACAACCTGCAGACATTAGCTAATGTAGCCCTCATTGCAGCTGGTCATAAATGTCATTAGTGCCATTTTAGCCAGGGTTTTTTTAACCATTCCAGGCTCCTGTATTTCAGGTCTGAGGTTGGAACTGGTGAGGAAAAGGTGGCCTGTTAAATCTTCCGCCCTGGTCATTGCAGACCCTCATTTAACTGCAGTCTTTCACTTTTTCAGTTGAGCATTTGCACCCATCCCATTTTCAGCCTGACTTTCCCTCAATGGGAAGCTGTGGGATGCTTTGCCATGCATTTCTGTCTGCTTTACATGGGACCAGAGTCAGGGTCAAGCTGAGTGAGGTCCATTCCAACCAGCTCAGAGTGCACCTATAAAGGGGTTCCATCCTGAAAACCACTGTTGAGCGCACCTTGAGACCTGGGTTGACATTGCTGGCCACGCTGAGTCATGTCTTGTATTTAAATATGCTGGCATGTGTCTTTTGGTCTGTCCTGGCAGGAGCAGACCTGACTAAGGGGAAGCCAGTTGTTTGGAAAAAGCCACATTTATGCTCTCATCTTCTGGTGCTCCACAGTCTGCAAGACACAGAAAACTGCTGTTTATTGTATATGCAAGAAATACCCATTTCTCTGCCATTAGCACACCTCCCACCATCTGCCCTCTCCCTTATGGCACTGGATGCTTCAGGAATGGAGCTGGCCAAGTTCTGCATGAAGGGGAAGTATTATGTCTGTCTTGACTGACCATTTTGGTAACTGTCTGCTACTGCTGGAGAAGAGCAAAGGGACCTTGCGGGGAATTAATCTGGAGCACAACTTCTCCAGGATTTGCCCATTCAGTTGCATTCTAAAACTGCGCAGACATTAGCTAATTAATGCGGTGAGTTCATTAAACCAATTAATCGCATTTCTTTCTGTGAGCAGGCTGGGCCTATCAGTCATCTTCATAGAGTGCCGTTTAGGGCGTTAAAAATATTCTCTTCATCAAATTAAACTTTATTAAATAATAACTCCTTCCAAATTCTAGGCTAGGAATGAACAACGTCACTCTAACCACAAGAGCTGTTTATTGCACATAAACTTCTTTTACTGCCCTGCCAGCTGTGATAAAACCAATTCAGATGCGTATTCTCAGTACAGTAAGCACTTTCTTCCATTTTGTTGTCTTGCATTAACCCAAAGACTCCATCCTTTTGTGCAGAACTCCTACTGAAATCAATGGAAATTTTTTGTGTGCAAAGAATGCAAGGTTGGGAAGTTATACATCTGCTTATTGGCCAGCAAAGGCATTGTGATTGCCACAAGGGGCATTTTGGCAGGCAAGAGACTATTTTGCATTTTTCAAAGACTAGCAGAACTGAAGAAATACTTAAAGGCAAGAGAACCACCCCATCCCCCCCCACCCAAAAAAAAAAAATTGTCTTTTGCCTGGTTTTGATTCTGCTTAATTCCAAAGTGAGTCTGAAAACACCTCTTTCTATCTTAAAAGATCTTTAAGATATGTGTTTCAACAAAACCCTTTTTAAAGATTAAAAAATATTTTCCTTCTTGTTATGAAACTTCTTAAACCCACTGGTTTATCTGTCAGAAGATATCTTTTCCCTCCTCAATATTTGTTAGCGGAGTTAAAATGTGCTAAAAAATAATTCTCAAATAATTGAAAAAAATTTAGGTTTAGGTTTTAATATCTCAATTTCTGCTTCTGTAGTCTAATTAATGAAAATGGTTTCAGGAATTTTTTTTTTTTTTTTTTTGCTAAAGGCATCCCAGGAAGTTTCTGTTTTAAGATATGTTGAGCACCATTCAGCAAAGGCCAGGTCTACCTCATAGCATACAAAAATCATCTACATTTTGGTAATTTCTCTTCCATGATTTCATCCTTGAAGATCTACTTGATTTTAATTTATGGCTGCCTAGGAAAAAGTAAAAGAAGCATTTCTGAAGATTTAGTAGGAACAAAGGACACAAGTGTCCAAGTGCCATTGCAGGTGTCTACACCACAACTTGAATTTTCAGTCCCCACTCAGTGACCAGCCCTGCTATGTGATCTTAAGTTGTGGATACCCCATCCCTGGAAGTGTTCAAGACTCGGTTGTAGGGGACCCAGAAAAACCTGGTCTAGTGGAAAATGTTCCTGTCCATGGCAGAGGGATTGGAACTAGATTGTCCTTTAAGATCCCTTCCAATCCAAACCATTCTATGATTCCACAATTCCACAATTTTATGATCTTTGATGCTCATGAGGTCCAAGAACAGGTCTTGGTGGCCCTTGCAGGATGTAACCCCACATCTAAGGGGTTACGAAAGGAAGGACACACAGCATCTTCCCTAGCTCAGGAAGGACAAAACCTTTTGCCTGCTTTATGGGTAGTTACTCCAACTGCTTGGCAGCTATCAACACTGTACTCAACTCCATATGCACTTAACCATTGAAAAAAAATTCCAAGTTTTGTCTTCTGGTAATCTTTGAAAGAACTTAGGTGAAGAAATTTACTGGAAAATTATGTCTTCCCTTCCTCCCACTCCTTTGTTTTTCACATCATGCTCCATATCTCTTCAGGAAGGTTTAAACCTGCTCAATAAGTCAGTTTTTTTGCTGATCTGTGTTCAGCTAAAAGTGTTTCACCTCACCTACTAATGAGTAGCCAAGCTCCACATTTAGGATTTTTTTCACAGTCCCAAGCACCTAAAATGAAGGCATTGCAGAAACTATGTTGTACATACCTAAGTCCTTTCATTAGGTCTAGCTCTTAATTTTGTGGCTGTTACAGAAGCATCAACCTTAGATGGAAAAGATCTGCCTTACTGCATCTAGGATGCTTATGTTGAAACCTGATAACACTGAGATCCTGCTTCCCAGCTTCTTCAACTCATTCCTTTTATTAATTAAATTAGGGCAATTTATATCAAACACACTAAGAGTAAATTGGAGACTCTTGGAAGAACTCCAACCAATTAGAGTGATAGTTAAAAATAAATTCATATCTAAAAGAGAAAGAAACCTGAAAGACCACAGCAGGCCACAAAACAGTGTAAGAACTTGAAAATAAAGCTGCAGGGAAAAAATCAATTGCATTCTGGCCAATATTAATCTCCCATCAATAAATACCATATCTTTCACTGCTTATGGTAATTGCCCCAGTGATTCCCCTTATAGTGGTTCTTGAGTACTTAGAGGGCCTGTTGATAGCATCTTATCAGGTCTCAAAGCAATGGTGTGAAAGCACAAATAGGAACTGCAGCCTAGGCTGAGAAAATATGTGGTCTTTAAAATGTGCTGATTTGACAAAAGGTTGTTTGTCACAGACATTAGTTTTTATCTGCTTAGTGGATAATTCTTCCAGAGGGGACTCTTCAGCTTCTCTCTGACACTGCTGCTCAGCTTGACATGAGGCAGATTTTCCAGTAAATATTGAAGTCAAATAGGTCCAAACTCCAGTAGTTTTTTGAAATGGGCATTTTTTGGAATCATGGTCTAGATGTTTTGGAACGGCGTGTGACTTTTCATGGGTTCCTGCCTGAGGGTTGCTGCTTTCTTCAGCCTGAAAAATGACAGGAAGGAGTTCATGGTACCGTGAAAATGTTGTCGTAAAAATGGTTGTCACACCAAAGGGAAATGGGCTTGGTGGTTTCTTTTCTTTTGGAAAGTGTTTTGAGTCAGAACAAACGTCCATGAAAGCTGACTGCTGACCTTAATTGACTCTGGGGAAGTAGGCACAATGCCGCATTTGTTGTATGTAAAATGGCATTCACAATCTCCATTTGTTACCAGGCTCATCAGCTTTCATGGATTTTAAGAATTATCCGGCTGAATATCTCCTCATGCTTCTTTTCCAGACAGGATCTGTATATTTCACAAAATGTATAGATCAGATCCTGCAGAAAATGCCAAAGTGGCCATCAGTGTGGAGGACGCTGTTTGGGTCTAGAGATTTGCGTGTTTTCACAACCGAGGAGTAATTTTGCGTTCACATTTTGCCAGTTGCTGGATAGCCCTGGTTATTTTTTTACTGTACAGCTCACAAGATTCTTAACCCTCCCATATGATATGTGGCAGGAGGGATTTGCCAAATACAAAAAGATTTCTGGGACTCTGCTCAAGTCATACCACAGAAAGTCAGGCAGCAGAAGAGATGCATATAGGGGTTTTCAGACAACATCCTTCAACTGGATATAATGAGCATGATCTTGTGACTATTACACATATATGTGCTTCTCTTCCTGAAGATCACTCACAGAGTTTGGTGACCTTGTGTTCACTCACCAGTGAGTGTTATATTTTGCTTATTATTTAGATTTCCTTAGGCTTAAATGGCATTTTCTAGATTTTACAGAAATGTTCCAGAATTTATCCCTTCCAAGGTGGCATGTGCTATTTGAAATTAAACTAAAAGACATCTCTTTGATGTTACTTTTCATTCTAAACTTAGCCATCGCATGCCAAAGCCCTACTTTTGATTGAACACGGCTTTCTTCGTTTTTGTAAGTATTTTTTTTTAAGTAAAGATCTCATTAAAAATTAAATTTTCATTCCCCTGTAATGTATCAGCAAGATTACAGAACCCTGATTTACTGTTAGGATCGGAAATTAACTTCAAAAGACAAGAAATGGAAAGTGGTGGCTTATTCTCCCATGGCATATTTTAGCAGTAAGAGTGAGTGATATAGTGATATCAGAAATGTATTTTTCTCTCAAATGAAGAAAACTATATCAATTCATTTCACACCTAGATATTTACTTGCACTTCAGGACAGTTTTCTACCCTAAGTAAACATCTGGGATAAGTCAAAAGCTGATATCACTACTGCAAAAAATGCTGGCAGATAAGAAGTTTCACTTTTCTGCATCCACTGCCAGGCATTAGGCTCTATTATATATTTTTAAGCTAAATTAGGCAAAGTATTGAGTGTTCTGGCTTGCATCCAGCTGCACACACAAACCCACTCTAGACTACAAGCAGGAGTGGTCCCACTGAACCTGGTTATATGCAATAAAGGAACTATGCATTACATTGCCCAACTGGGTCTGAGCCAGAGTGCAGAACATTTTGAGGATTCAGGTCATCCCACAGTCATCTCAATGGTTTCTGAGTATCTGCCTTAAGTCATTAAGTTTTTTGAAATGGCACCTCTGTTGTGGTATGTTATCCCTCCTTCCTTCATAAAAAGCTTTATTGAAGTTTCAACTCTGTCCTTAAGGCCTGATCCAGACCAGGATAGGAGGCACTACATTCACAGCAGTTCTTGGAGCTGGCTGAAGTCATCCATGTGGATTGAGGGATCTTGCTGGAAGAGGCTCTGTGCTTACTCTACTTGCTCTCAGCGTTGTGAACTTTTTTGAAGGAGTGACTTGGAGCAGGAAGCTCACAGTTCTGAGAGAAAGTTTTGTCATTTGCAGAAGGACTTTGACACGGTGTTTGTTTTGTGCTTATTCCAAATGGGACAAGTCATGGCAATACTTAACTCTTGGGCTGATGTGCCCAGAATGGACCCCCAACTGAGTGTTGGTATGTGAAGAACATTTAATACCTTAAAAAAATACTTCCAGAGCCCCACATTGAGCAGTAAATGGTCAAAAAAAAAAAAATGAAGTGGAAGTGGCTGAATCAGTGGTGCAGGGAGGCACGGCTGGGACAGGTAGGTCCCAGGCTTCACCTGAGCAGGTCTTCAAAGGGCTGAGGAAGTCAGCTTTGTTTTGTGTTTTGCTCCCTTCAAAAAACACGGTCACCAAAGGAAAAGGAGGAGCCTCCCTCCATTTATGTTGTAGTTCAGTGGTTAAAACCACTTGCCTGAGAAAAGCAAGACAAGTTTTGGGTTTGCCTCTGCCTGGGAGGTTCAAACCTATGTTTCCCAATTGCCATGGGAGTACCCCAACCACGAGACTGCAGGTGACGCTGGGTGGAGAAAGCATTTCTGCATTCCTTGGTCAAGTTATGGGACTGCACAGGAAAGATGTACAGATTCCCATGACCCTTTGTGAGGAGAAAGAGATGCTGGACTTCTGAGGGTTTTCTCTTTCTTTCGGGCTGGTGTCTGTTTATCTAGACATAGTATGAGATTTGGATTTAGGAAGGGGGAGAGACAATTCTGGGGTTAAGTTGAATTGGCATTTAATGAATAAAGTGTTTTCTCCTAGAGATTATACCCTCTACATCCTTCAAATCCCAGTCCACAGCTCTGTAGTGCAAAATACTCATAAGCAAAAAAGTGGAAACTGAGACTTAAGACATTCCTCTTTTTAATCCCTAGGACATGGACACATGCTCTGCTTAAAAGTCACCTTGGGGTACCATGGCTTTTTCATTTCTTTCTCTCTACTCATCAGCATAGTTTGAAGGAGGAACTAAATAGTTTCTCCTCCCCATGCCCTGGACTTCACTCTCATACAATAGCTCAGTTTAGGATGGTTTCATGGGAAACGGGAACTCTAAACCCCTGGGGCTGAGGAGGGCTCAGGACTCAGGTGAATGCTTTAATCCTGAGGTTATTACAGCAGTGGAGGGCACTGGCGTTGCTGCCTCCTCCTCTGCCAGCTGCATTTAAAACAAGAAAGCAGCCATGACTGCATTCTTGAAGGGTGTGATCTTGTGAGTGAGAGGTGGGTGTGTTCCCAGCATACCTCCAGGATTGGATCCCTCAGGGAACTCCAGTGCCACCTTGCCTTGCTGTGCTGGATTGTAGTGGGGCTGCCCAAGCTAAGCCAGGAGGCAACTGACAAGCTGAGGCATCTCCATGGTGAGATAGTGGAAGGAGGGGCTTGAGGACTGCCATTTTTTTGGATTTTGAAATCCCCCAAGTCTGTTCTGTCAGGTGTGATCAGCAAGCATTGAAGTCCTTCAGGAAGGGCAGCATCCATGGACCCCCTTGATGGACACAACTAGTGAGGTTTTAGTCCTACCTAATACCGGGTATATCCCTGCAGGATATGCTCTTCTGTACACAAAACATAGACAGAAACTACAGAGATGCCTTAATCAGGGCGCCGACCACTTAAAATGGCATATGGTTGAAACCTGATGATCTTTAAGATCCCTTCCAACCAAAACCATTCTATATTCTTAGACTTAAGTATAAGAGCTGAAGCACTGGACTTCAGGATGTGCTTAACTGATGTGCAGCAGTACATCAGGTAGGCTAAAGGCAGGTAACTAGAAGCTGCCTCCCAGTGGATTGGTCATTACTTTTGATTCTTTCCCTCTGTTACTCCCTATGAAACAAAAACATTTTAGTAAAAATGGTTCCCTGTGTGTGCTAAAGCAACAAGGGACATTAATCTGGAATAAAAGGCCATGTCTCCACTGAAATCATATGGGATCCTTTTTGTCTCACCTAACGCGATTTCCCTGTTTACAAGATGGAAATATCTTTCCTGTGACTGAAGGCGTCTTTCACACACTGTTTCTTTAAATTATCATTTGCAATCCCTCAAAGAGAAAGAGGCAAGGGAAACTGGGTGGGAATTAGTTGCTCCTTCACGTACATTGCACTAGTTACTGTGTGGGAGGATCATTATTTCTAATGATGATGGATGGTTCCTATATGAAAGGGTTTTTGCCTCTGTTGTTCCCCAAGTTGGAGCAAGAAAGGGTTACTATTTTAATGAGAGAAGCTGAAATACAATTTATTGAGAAGGATGAAAAAGAAGAACCATAAAAGCTGAATCAAAACAAATGGAAGGCTTTACCTGATCACTTTTATGGTGTTGCTGCTTTCATAATGTGTACACAGACACACACACACACACACAAACACGCAGCCACCGAGATTCGACTTCAGCTGTTTTGTGCAACCTCTTTTTTCCCCTCGTATCTTCAGAAGACAGTTTTCTCCAAATAAATACTTCCAGTGCATATTTTTACTCAAAACACAAAGAGGGGAAAATGTGACTACAAAAGCTTAAGTGCTGATAATTTGTTCCTCTTTTTTAATAGCCCCCGATAGAGACCGTCTCTATCGCATAACAACAGAAACTCTACACCTTATCGTACCTATATGCCACCATTATTCAGAGCACTGAAGGTGCTACCAAAACAATGGCAAAAAATGTGCTAAACCTGGACCCTCAGACAAACACAAAAAAAAAGCATTGGTTTATTCCAATCTGTACTCAGCTGATTAAACCGAGGAGTTGTCATGTAGATAGATAAATAGATTGATCATATCTTTTTTTATTTTAATAATTGCAGCCTTCAAACTTAACATATTTTGACAGTATAGTATATTAAAATCCATTAAAACAGCTGTTTTGCTGTAGGGAATATTACTTGTGGGTTGAATGCAGAGATATGTGTAGGTATTTATTCAGTAATCAATCATAGAAAGAAAAGACCTCGAATTTCAGTTGGAAGTTTTTATTTTTATCCTTTTCCTTACTACTGGTCTTTAAACCTGCTCTGAGGAAAGCTATACATGCCCGGCTGGTGCTCATCAAAAGCAAGCAATCACAGCTAAATCAGCATGCAAAATGCCACTCAACCTTGGGCCTTTATTAAAATTTGCTGGGACTCAATTTGAGATAGCGATCGTTCTTATTAAAAAGCAAAATGTAAGATAGTTTTTTTATATAAATCTCTGGATGGAATGGAATTGTTAATCAGCATAGGCTGATGTGATTTCTCTGTTGCAAATCCTGCCGAGGGCTCAGAAGTGGCACATTACCATAATTCCTAGGCTAGAGCTGGCAGCTTGAAAAAGACCTGCAAGAATCTTTAAAATGCTTAAGCAAAGCTGTAAGTCACAGCAAACAACACACACTGGGGATAGTTACCACAGGTTCGTCGTGTTATATAACAAAGTTTCTTCCTTCGGTCTGTTTGCTCGTACCACAATTTGCTGTTTGGTGGGGCAATTGTTTATATTTTCTCAAGAAAAATGGAAATGACAACAACAACATCCTAAATCTAACCAAAGCTCTGTTATTTCCCCTAAACCCCAACCTATTTTTATACAAACCCCTCTGCTATATTACGAATTTGATATGAGGCATCACTGGACTAAGTACATATACACATATGTATTTTTACCTTTAAACTAGCACCAATTATCTCATGATGAGTTTAGCACTTTCCTGTTCCCCCAGTCCTTCCCTGCTCTTATACTGGTGTATTTCAGCCCCCCAGTAAATATATCCCCATGACTACTTTGTATATTAATTTTAAAATATTGTTGATCTATTTGTCATCCCAGGAACTAATAAAATTTAACTATTATTATTGCTGATAAGGAATGGCAAGTAAAGCAAATGACAATTATTTTGTATGATGGAAAATGATGCCATTCACTGCAGAGAGAAAACTCCTCAACTGAACTCTGCATGACCAGTCCGATTAGGTTTTATCTGTAATATTATTATAACATTCAAAGCCTGCTGTTGTGGCTATATTAGACACTGCACAAATGTACAACAAAGAACAGTTTTTCTACATATGTTTTATTACATCTGTAAATATAAACAGCCAGGGATAATAATGAGTAAAACATGGTCCATACAAATGTCATAGTAGTTCAATGGCAATACATTCCGGAGGCTATGGCATCAATAAGGAGTATTTTCATTGACTCAGATGCTTTTGGCTCAGGATCCAAGACACAGTTGGCTGCTTTCTTCTGGTCTTTAATCAGAAATGCACAAGAGGGAAGGGAAAAAAAGAGAGCCTTTGAATGAAGCACTTCTACCCTTATATTGATGGTCCAAATATTGTCCAGGCCAGCACTGGGCAAAAATAATTTTTTAAAAAATATTTTTATACTTTTTTTTATTTTGGCTAAGGGTCTGGGAAATAAAGATATTATTTATGATCTGGTTCTCCTGGGAGATGCGTCCACCAAAGAAACATATCTCCTTCCAGGACTTTGTTGAGATGTTCAGTGTTAAGACACTGTAAACTCACTTCACAAATAGTGTGCTACCTGTTGACCTATGGAACAGCCTTTACAAACCGATGCATATGGAAAGAGAAACTTGTTCTGATGTCGATTCTTCCATACCTACCTTGAAGATTGTGAGAACAAATCGGTCACAGATTGCTGTCTGATAGTCATGAGCAAATTTTAATTCCAGCATGCAGGCACTCCCTTTGGAAGGGAAAGACAGGCTCAATCACACATGGAGAAACAGAATTGCAACCTTGCAAAAATCATAGACTTTGTTTCAAGAGCCAAACAAAATTGAATGTGTTCCCCCCACACACATACATACACTATCATCAAATATTATCAATTTAATTGCTCTTCTCCTGCAGCTGTGAGCACAATGTATCAGCTTGACTGGAATGGAATTCATAATTCTGTAAGACACGTTCAAAAATAAAATACTGAGCTAAATTCTCAGCTAATGAGAATCAGCATAGTTCCACTAACCTCAGATAAGCTACTGAGCAAGTAGGAATCGTTCGAGTTCCTCTGACTTAGTTGGAATGCCATCACTCGATTCAGCAGAGGAATATAAATTTACTCCAAGAATTTGTGTTTCTGTGCCTTTTTGGAGATCTGATATATCCACTGCTTGGAACGAGCCAGCATGATGTGATATAGCCCGGCAGATCTCCTCCAAACATCAGTGTTTCTGCCATGTAGCCGTGCTGGCGAACTCACTGTCACGGGATGCTGTCGATGCTTAAAATCTATATGGTTTAAGGGGACCACTGGAGAAGTTAATGGAAAAGAAAACTGTTTAAAGTTGTTAAATATAAGGACATGATCTCTGGCTCAGAAACTCTTGATCTGTAAATTTCTGGCATATTTGGGAAGTACTATCGTGCTTTTCTTATGTTCTTCGTGCGTTTGTTTTCAGCCTTTGTTAAAACAGGATCCCAAGTTGAGATGACCTTTGTCGTGGACAAATACTGTTGATTTTAGGTTCCCAAAAAATGGATTACAACCCAGAACTTTTTCTTTCTTCTCAGGGATTTTGGCTTCTCTTCCCCCACTCTAACAAACATTTTTCCTTTTATTTTGAGGATATAAATGGAAAAAGACAGTTAAGACAATAAGTAGAAGATCATAAATTTTCCCATACCCATTTTCAGATATTCTATGAAATTTTAAGCCTGGGTAAATTTCCCATTCCATACAATACTATTAGCTCACAGAGCTGTAGTAATGGCAATTTTATGAATTAAGTAGAACATTTGCCTCATCAGTATGGATGAAGTCTAAATTTTCTATAAGTATGTTATAGACATGCACACATATATAATTATATGTATATACATTACTAGAAAAAATGAATTTTTTAATTTATCTCAGAGGCAGTAATTTGTGCCTGCACAAATAACATGAAAATAATAACACCTTACCTTTGTTTTTCTGGGCTATTATTGATTTTCTTAGGTGCAAAGCCACAGAAAATTGGGGCCTTTCCATTTAATTCTGTGCGTTTCCCAACTATTATTGCCATGTGACCTATTTGAGTGAAAGTTTAGCATTCTTGAAGGGTTATGTAAATGTATATGTTAGTGAACAAACAGATGGTTTTTAATAAAAAACATCTTTTCCTGAGCTATGTCACACTGATTTGATTCTTCATTTATGGTATCAGATCTTTGAGGTAATGGAAACATGCATAGAGCTGAGTTTACACAGTCGAAATTTGAGTAGGCATCCTCTAGAAAGGTAGGAAAATTTACAGTGCATCAACTAGTGGTAGGTGAATTAGCGCAGCCCTTTTATTGTTAGTGCTTGAGAACAAAAATATGCGGATTCTGAACCAAGGATCTTTTTCCAGCAGATCTGTTTTCTGGGCATCAGAAATACCCCAACAGATCTAAGAAAACAGCCTCATTTTTCAATTTGAAACAACAATCAGATTGGAAAAGACAAAAATTATCTCTCGGAAAAAAAAAAGAAAGGAAACAAAAGCAAAACCAAAGAAAAAAATAAAAAAAACCCTACAGCCTAAAAAATTAAAGGGTTATTTTGTTTATTTCCATTCACGTCAAGTCAAAATGGAACAGGAGTTTAGATGCCAGTGCTGCATTTATTTATTTTTTTGAATGACTGGATTTTTTAGAATCAGGTTACGCAGCTGGACTTCACATTGCATTTGCTGCGGCTGCTTCATCAGAAATGCTGGTAGTATTTGTCAGCCTGGAAGTGTCTTGAGGCTGCTTCTGAGAGATACAAGGAGGCAACTGATAAGGAGAGCATCAGAAGGGCAGTTAATTGCCTCCAGTCTCTCGGTGCCGGGGAATATTTAAAATCTATGGGATTAAAGGCAGATTAAAAACTGTGGAAGCAGGAGCCCAATAGCGCTGAAAGATCATAATCAGCAAGGGTAATGGCAGAGCAAAAATGAATGTGGCAAATAAAATGACAGATAGGAAATTCAGATCCGCTTCTAATGCTCGAAGTTCCATCTTGTAAGCACAATTCATCTACGTGTAAATCATTTTTTGGCTTCAAGCTTATCAGCCAATCGGTGAATTAAAAATGCTCTTTCCTTGGAGGATTAAAGAGGTTGATTGAAGTCAGTGTGAAAACTGGCTAATAAGTCTGGAAATGTCAGGAGGGTGCTTCATAGGAACTCAGTGTACTTTTTCTATCAGTGCTATGAAACAGGAAGTTTGAAAAGCTCTGTAGTTCTGTTACTCTGAGAAATGCTTTTGTGTTGTTTCTTTTCCCCCTCTCTCCTGTGTGTCAGAGTGTCATGCAGAAATATTTTAATTTGCAAGATGAATGGCGATAGATACAAATGTTGAAAAATGAGATTGGGAGAATTTGCTAAAATATGCAGAGAAGTAAGAGAAATTTCATTTCAGAAAGTACACAGGCCATGGGAAGCTATAGGTTCCAGGCTGTGAACTGCTTAGACATGTCCCACCTTGGAAAGGATGTTTAAACTTTGCTCCTTTTCTGTGCCTAAAAACCTAGTGTAAATGGTGAGGCCAGAGATTGTAAGGCAGTGTCTCTGCTAAACCTGAGCTACCAGGGCATCTCCAGACACTGTGCGTATACAAAAACACACACTCCCATATGACATGAGGGCTTCCCATCAGTGCTGTTAAAAATAGAATAAGCTTTTCAGAGCTTTACATGCAAGAACTGTGCTGTTGTCATTCCCACCACCAATATTTCCATCTGCAATACCCACACTGGTAAGTGCAAATATATCTACATGAGTATATTTAGAGATTTGGACAGCAGTTGTCTGAAATGATTCCTCATATGGGTTTTTGGATTAATACTCTTTCTTTGTTTCGGCCCCAAAATACAAAGGAGTTCAAAAATGTCCTCAAAAAAGAATTTTCTGGAGGGAAGGCTTCTACCTAGGCACCTGGGTATACAGTGTCTCTCCTTCTGGGCTCACATCAGAAAGAAGTTGAGGGATGTGTTCTTGGGAGAACCCACTGATTAATCCTACCTTTCATTAGTATAGGGAGAATTAGCCCTTGGGTTTGTTAGAACCATGAAAAACACTGAATGAATGAGGACGCAGATAGGGTAAGAAAGGAATTGATCATTCAAGTCTGAAGGATTGAGACTAAGAATTCTACAGCTCACTCTCACCTCCTGCTCTGGCATAGGTAAGTGCTGGTGTCCTGCACACTAGCAATGCAGCAAGGTCCTTTCTCACCTACCCCATGAGCCTGTTATGGCTGGTTGGCCCAGTCTGTCAGTGGAGGATTACTGGGACACCCATGCTTTGGCAGCAGCTTTTGACTAGGGTCCTATGTTTTGCCCCATGTACATGATCCACCCACTTCTGGTCTCAGCAGGACCAGATGTCCCCAGCATGTCCTTTCTCTCATGTGATTCAGAGGAATATAGACTCAGAGAGGATTTAAAGAAAAAAAAGATAACTTGCTGGAGGGAAATCATGCTTACAGTTGGGTTGCAGGGCCTAGAAAATGTCAAAAGCAAGGTGCATGAATGTTTACCTGCTTCTAATCTATGATTCAGTACTTCTCATTCTTGAGTTTGGAACACCAAATCTGTGAGGTGGCCCGGATTTCCATGTACTGTTCTGTTCATAACCACAACCAAAGGAACAACAAAGATGCCCATAGTTTCAAAAATGACATCTCACAGTTCTCTGCAGCTCCCTGATTCCCGACTCTTTGGTACAGGCACCTTCGGCAAGGAGAAGCAATGGAGAAACTGGATTCCTCTGTCTGCTGTGAGATGCAGTTCTGTTCTTTTTATCCCTGTGACTGATTTTCATATAAAAGCCTCTAACTAGTGCAACTCTTACCCAGAGCTCCTGTCGGCCAGCTGAGAGCCTAACCACCAGACTGCTGAGCGGTGGTCTTTGTGTGTCTGGGTTACGAGAGGTTTCTTTGATCTCCTTATGCCCCCTGGAATGCATTTCTGTGCAGCTTCAAGAAGAAGAGGCGTCTGCACATCCTATCTCCCCAATCTCAACCTCATTTTACCCCCGTTGGTTTGGACCCTCTCTTGGGAGGTGGGAAATGTGGTATAGATCCCTCCAGGCTGAAGAAAGCACTGAAGCCAGATTTCTCACTTCATGGGCCAGCAATTTCAGTAAGTTGTCTTCNAAAAAAAAAAAAGAGTGTGCATCCTTGTCTTGGTCTCTGTTTAAAAAGAGTGAGTAAAGCTCAGTTCTGAGTGCTTCCAGATGTCTCCCCTCAGGAGTGGGCTTGGCCCTCTGGAACCTGAGTGGAGGGAGCTATTGTACTCTGCAGACCTGATTCATATACTTTAGGATGGGTTGGAGTTTGGGCACACCCTCTGTGCTCAGCATTTCCAAACTGGCTTGCTTTCTATGGCTTCCAATACACAGCATGGAGTCTCGCCCCAGGGCTGCTCCCTGTTGTGGCAGACTTCCTGGTTTTAAGCCTTCAGGCTTGAGGCTGTAGCAGGACCAGAGAGGAGGTGTAAGGAAAGGCTCCACTCTTTGAGATACTTAACACTCCCTATGTATTAGGCAAGGAAAGCCCAGGGGCCTCACACTGTGCTTCTGCTTTGGGGCCAGACACCAAAACCACTTAGCACTTAAGTCCTTTGCTTGGACCTCGTGTTTAGTTTTTTAATTTTTAAATTTGATAAATCACTGTTCAGTACAGTTCTCTCTGACTATTGGGGTGAGATTACTGAAGATATTTAGACTTCTTAAAATAAAGAGGAGAGCTTGGAAAGCTTTCTGGGACCTCATGGATGAGGCAATCATTCTTGGACCTTCAACAGTACTTTGGCAGGATTTTATGTACCTCATTACCTCTCTGCAGTCACTTCTGCAAACATCACAGAGTGCCTGTATACAGCTGAAGACACAGAAGTATCTTGATAGATATGGGTCTTGGTGTCCCTGGGCACATCTTGGTGCATTTTGTATAAAACCTCAAGTTTACACATGTCTCAGCCAAATTGTGCTTTCTGTCCAAGCCTGTGTTAACTTTTGGGTGTGAATCCTACCATATATAACCTGTATGATGGGTGACATGACCTTACGGACACCTTGTATGGCCTTGTGTTCTCATCTGTCATCTTGGGCTTCTCTCTTGAACAGTCTTGGATCTGCTGCCCATAAGAACAAATGTGATTTGCTGATGCTGTTTCTTGGCAGTTCCTGTGTGGTGTTTATGTCCACGGCTGGACTATGGGCTTGTTACTGGCAGATGACCCTTAAAAAACCCAACCCTGTTTTTCTTCAAACATTTCAGCAATTTCAGTTTGGAGTTTGCCTATAACTATGTCATAGCTATGCAGACACACAGACAGGGAAAATACAGTTTGTGTGCATGGTACTGTGGCCAAACAGCTACTGTGGGTCTGCTTCTGCATGTGCCAAAAGAGAGACGCCCACACAGGCATCAACTTTTGCTTTCTTCCCAGCCCTGGAACACCTGTGCTGTATCACCTCACTGCTGTTGCTCATAGGTGACTTTAGCCACACAGACAGAACTTGACTGTGGCAGAAAGAGTCGAGGGCTGTTGGGCAGGATGAATCTTGCAGAAATGGTTGAAAGCTGTGAGGACAGAGAAATGCTGCTGCTGCAATTAACTAATTAGCATGAGGTTGAATTCTTTCTTCAGACACAGTATTCTCCCTTAGAAAAGATAATTTGTCTAGCAATGTCAGAAAGAGACAATGAAGAGATTGGAGCCCTTCCCAAGTCTCCATGTGGAAAAGAAAACATGGAGTTTCTGATACCAGTCTTCTCCAGCAGGACACCTGCTGAGTTTTTAATGGTGGTATCCCATGGTGGAGACCAAAGCAGAAATAGTGACAAGATGGAGATTAGTAGTTTATGCGTGATGTGACAGAACCATAGAAAGGATGCACAGAGCAGGGCTTTGTGGCCAAAACAACACACAAGAAAAGGGTCTTTGCAGCTGGGCTTGGAGACGAGGACTGGGGTAGATATGCATGGTTGGGAGAGCCTTTTCCATTCTTTGTTTGTGTGGTGGATCTCAGTTCATAAGAATTAAGATCAAAGTGACCAAGACCTACTTGACTACACAAAAGTGGTCCTTAATAGCAGTGCCTTGTAGTTTTAGAGAGAGTGAAAATAAGTCTTTAATTGTGGATGACGTTAGGGTAAATTACCCCAACTCACCACGGCCTACAAGTGCACACAAATATCTACCATAGCAAACATTTATAGCTTAAACTAGAGGCAACATGATTTGTACCATAAGAGGTAACCTTGAGGTACCGCAGGGTTACCTTGGGGTACCTGTGACCTTAAAATAAGCTGAGTTGCAAAAGGTATAAATAATAATAATAATAATAGAAACTCCCTGGATGAAGCTGGATTTACGTGTCAGGAGTCATCCTTAATAATGATGTGCATTCATGAAATTATTATCTGATAACAGTGATCTTCCATACACCTACTAAAGTAGGTAATCACAAACCCCAAAAATGTGAGGTTTTTAAGCCCGCCTGATGAACAGGAACTCCTCGGTCTTTATCTTTGTAATCACAGCTCCACAAACAGCTCTCTGGGTCTGGCTTTTCAAAGAGGAACAGTGACCTCTGGAAAACCAGAAGGACTTCTGTCAGGATGATGTTATCCCAACTGGGGTACAGCTCACAGGGCTGAAATCCACTTGTGGGTGCCACAAGAGTGTATCGAGGTTAGAATTTGGACAACAACTTGTATTTTCTGTCCTGCTGTCTGAAAAGGAGATAAGCTAATGTAGCTTTCAATGACCTGCACATGTCTGTGAGCTTCCTGGGGTTTGGTGGGCATGTTGGCTAGGTGTTTCACAGGTTACCCAATAAATATGGTTGATAAATGTGTCAATAACAAATGCTGAGTGCCACATTCCTCAGATTAACTATTACTGGCCTTTCTATAAGCATGGGGCTGCTACTATATATATGTTTTAGATTTTTCTATCATAACCCAAGCAATGTGGCATGAATGTGTCAACCTGGCACAAAGATAGGAAAAAACTATTGAGCAAAGTGCTGTGGAAGGTGAATTCTGCACAGTTGACTGTTGTTTAGCTTTGTACTCCTTTCCATCCCTCCTTCTCCTCCCCGTGGGGAGATGCTCTTCTTCTGAGCTCTGGGTTTGTGTCTCAGCCTCCATTCATCTCTCTGAAGAGACTGAATTATAGTGGGGCTGACTGCGGCAGCAAAACCCATAAAGAGATTCCCCTTCTCCTCCTCTTGTGAGGGCTTTCCTTGCTCAGTCTGTCCCAGAGGGTTTCAACGCCTTCTGCCACCTCACTCTTGAGACATTAAGACCTTGAAATTTGAAAGAGGAGTGGCACAGTCTGGAGAAAAAAATGGACCTGTGTTCTAACCCATGCAGCTTGTGATACGCACATTGTCGGGTGATAACAAAGGATTTACATAGGATTTACATTTTTCTTAGGGGACGTTCAGTGGAAAGGGAGCAACCAGGAGCAATGACAGATGAATCCGTTTGGTGGCAAAGGCTGCTTCTTTCACACAAATAACAGGCTTTTTCTTAATCTACAATTTGTCACTGTTTATTCGGCAGTGCAATCCTTTTAATTGCCCTGCAGCATCCTGGGTTTGTGCTTCCTGGGAAGCAAGGGAGTAGCTTGGGGAAGTTAGGGGGCATTTTTGCTTTTCATCTAAACCTAGAAACCTGTATGAGGCTTTCCAGAGTTCAGCCAGTTTTTCTGGGTAAGAATATAGGTGGAATGTGACTTGATCTGTCATGACTCATTTTATGGGCACAGTGGGGAGGAAACAGCCTGGGTGCTGTTAGTAGTAGGGAGGTTGGCATTGGTGGTGCTCAGCACTTGCTTTGCCTGAACTGATGCTGAAGTGGATTCACAGCTCTTCATTTGTCTTCTTGGCTCCTGTTTAGGTCTCGACATGAGAACTATGAAAATCTGTCCAGTCTCCTGCTGCTCCAGGGAGGCAGAGAGGGCAAGAGAGGAACTTCAAGCACACCGCTCCTTGACAACTTTTTACAGTCTTTTTTGGCCTAACACCGTGTTTGATCCTAGTTTGTTCCTTGGTGATTGGGATGTTTTCATCTTGGCTTCTGTTCCCTGCTCTGAATATTGTTTCTGCACCAGTTATTTATAGTCTCTGTTACTAGAGAGTATTAATCCAACTTATACCTGTAAGGAGTGTTTTGGAATAGTGATTTCTGACCTGGAGTTGAGAATAAACTATGTGAGATCTCCACAGTCTTTCCAGAGCAGTGGGTTCCAACTGAACACAGCCAGTGGATCTAATGCTATGTAGCTGTGGATGTCTATGTTTGCCTCAGAATCAAATCAACATAAGGCATTCCTCTTCCAAAAACTCACTAGTCAAGTCATGAAATCATTATAAGAACTATGATCCTTTTATTTTAATGATGACTGACTGGTTTAGGCCATTCCCTTCTCTCCTGCAATTCTATTTTGGAATGTCTCTGGAAGTCAGCAAGTATTGTTCAGGAGACGGTTGTCCAGTAAATAAATTGAGTTGTGCACCCATATGGAAGCTGATACCTATTTTAAGTAAGCAGCAAGCTTCAATGTGGTTGAGTTTGGGTGGCCAAGCATTCAGAGAGCAAGAATTGCAGTATTGAGGTTGAGAAGTCATACGCTTCATAAAATCATAGAATCGTTTGGTTTAGAAAGGACCTTAGAGATCATCTAACTCTCTGCCATGGATAGGAATACTTTCCACTAGACCAGGTGGCTCAAAGCCCTGTCCAGCTGGACCTTGATCTCCCATATATATACTTGAAAGTGTCTTATATAATTACAGATTCTTTCCCTGAGAATGCAACACCAACTATAATATAAAAGTAAGCATTTCTTATATTCAGGTATGTTTTCACACTTGCTTGGTTCTTGAGTTTCAATCAGATTCCCTTCAGAGCAGTACTTGATTCTACAACAAATACATCCATTCAATGTACATGCAAAAAGCGAACTAAGTTGCAAACTTAGTAGCAACTCCAGTAGTTGTCAATGTTTGCAATGGGCTTCAGATCCTCCTCCTATAATGCCTTGGTCAGAATCTACATCAGTCTCTGTAATGGATGTAGTTGTTCTCTCTTTACAGTGATTAATTGTCTGTATAAAATTTGAAACATAACTAGCTTTGTCAAAAGTTGCATGTGACTGAAAAGCATCCACAGAATTGGTTGTATTAGATTGCCGACAACAGGGACAATCAAGGCCTTTTTTTTTTCCCATTAAAAAAAGAAAAAGAAAAAAGCCCAAATTTCACCAGGAACGCTTACACTCCCCTATTTTTGGGATGTTTCCAGGTTAGTAAGAGTACCTCCTGTATGACCACATTTGCCACAGAAATTTGAATGTATATAGAGAATGAGAAGGGGATTTTCAGAAACAGAAGGGAAGGGCTTACAGTCAAGGAAGCTGAATAGTCACCAGAGAAAACTCAATTCTGTCCCTGTTGGTGTATGCTGAGGTCCTTGGTGAGACTAAAAAATTCTGGGAGTCATGTTTTTTAATCCCTCTAGGAACCCTATTTAGTACTCTTTGTTTTGCTTTGCAAATGTGCTGAGCCATTACTATGGCAGTCGGGGTTGATGGGTTGTCTCAGGTTTGGCCCAGTTTTTTACCAACCCTGGACTGCCTTCCTCCCTTTTCCCGAGCTTTCTCAGCAAGGAAGAAAAAAACTGCAAAGGGGAAAAACTCAAAAGAAACTGAACTGACTCAAAAAGGAATTATATTTCTTAACATCCACAAACATGTATGCAATTTACTCACTATGTGGACCCCACCCCAGGGGAAAGGGAAAAAGGGGAAGGGAAGGGGCAACAAGGAACAAAAAGGAATGAACTAAAACAGAACAAATGAAACTAATGAATACAATTCAAAACTTCAAGAAAGGAGGGAAACAGGCAACGATACAATCTCACCAACGTCCAGAGCCAGGAAAACACCGACAGAGACACCGGACCATCCAAGCTCCCCCGGTTCCCTCCTGAGCTCCCGGAAAGCCGGAAAAGAAAACACCTCCCCCTCCTACTCTTACGTGGAAAACACGTGTGGAATACTTTGTAATGTCCACTTCCTTAGTTACACTGGTTACTGAGGAAGCCATGGATCAAACCCATTACATGGGTTCTATCCCTGGAATACAGAAAACTTTCTACAATGCTAAGGTCTTAGGAAAGCCATGCCCTAGAGAAGTAAAATGAGGCATCGAAAATCAGTGGACATCCTTTACAATGGGCTTGGATTTCACTCTGTTGCTCTCAAGTGCATAGAGGGAGTAGTAGTGCCTGGTTTTTGACCCAGTCAGATAAAACGGGAAGAGTTTCAAGTTCTCTTGCCCGAGCATGTAACATCTACCACAATTTGACTACAACCTTTTCTCCTACCTCTAGATGGTAGTGGAACGAAGATCCAATTATTGCTATTATTGCTTCTATTATTATTACCCTGATTTATTTAAAATATCATTACTACTATTAAATTTTATAAATGTAAAATAATCCTTATTATTAATACAATGACTATTGCTATGAATAACAGTGATTGTGGCTTTGCAGGCCAACTTGTGAAGGTTATCCTGTGCACAGTCATTGCTGATGGTCTCAGCTGAGAAGTAAGGGAGAAGGACAAATAGTCTTTCCTTGAAGATGGAGTGGGTAATCTCTTGGTCAAAGTCAAGGCCAGCTGGTAGAGCACTGTGATTAATGTTTTTCCTCTTTATTAATTATTCTTCGTTTTATTCTTCTTTATTTCCTGCTATGTTCAAATAAAGAATACAAAAAGAACTCTAGAGGTGGAGGAGGACCAGGTGCTATGAGAGCCAGAAATGTGCTTTTGTCACAAAGATGGTGAATGGCATCCTGGGATGCACTAGGTAAAACATTGTCAGCAGGTCAAGGGACGTGGTCCTTCTCTTCCACTCAGCACTGGTGAGGCGACACCTGAAGCACATTTTCCAGTTCTGGGCTACCCAGCACAAGAGAGACAAGGACATACTGGTGGATAGAGTACAATGAAGGACCACAAAGATGATGACACTGGAACATTTCACACATGAAGAAAGACTGAGACAGCTGGAATTGTTCAGGCCGGAGAGGGATTGGGAGAGTCTAATCAGAGTATATAAATACCTGAAAGGAGGGAGTAAAGAGGAAGGAGCCAGACCCTGTGCAGTGGTGCCCAGTGACAGAACTAGATGCAGTGGACACAAACTGAAAAACAGGAGGTTCCCTCTGAACATCAGGAAACACTCTTTCACTGTGAGAGTGACAGAGCATTTGCAGTGGTTATCCAGAGAGATTGTGAAGTCTTCCTTCTTGGAGGTGCTCAAAAGCTATCTGGGCATGGCAATCATCTCAAGGACGCCCTGCTTGAGCAAAGAGTTGGACCAGATGACCTCCAGACATCTCTTCCAACCTCAGTCATTCTGTGATTCTTTTATTCTGTGTTCAAAGATAGAGCTAAGGCCTTACTCCCTCTTCCTGATCCTCATAACAAGGTCCCTTTTCCTTTTGCATTATGGCTCCAAAGGACATTGAAGTCAAGCTAGGACATCTCACATGTGCATGTGGAGAGCTGATTTGAAGCTGCATTTCCTCTGGCTTTGGAGATCTAAGGAAAAGCTGTGGCACTGGGCAAGGCAGCTGCTGGTCCTTTGTGAATCAGAGTGCCTGGGGGCAGAGGAGGGACCTAACGGTGGCATCTGAAGATTCCTCCAGCTCCTCCTTAAAACTGCACCTGGAAAGGATGGTCCATTTTTTCATTATTAAATTTTGGTCATAGGCAAAGTTTACTGTGAAATGCAGTTTCAGCTGCCATGACATTTCTTGAACACTTCAGGTCAAGTCTCCCTGTAACTTCATTCAGGAGAGACTTTTAGAATAAACAAAAGCTGAAGGTGAAATAAGAGTAGGATGCATCTGTTCCGTCAGTGGTTGCTCAGTTACTAGAATTTTTGTGCAGGAAGTGGGAAAGTCAGCTTCAATATTTCTTTTTTCTTGGAGAGTACCCACGCTGTTGGGTGTGAAGAAGAGTGAATGTATTAAACTCCTCCTGTTTAAAAGGTCTTATTTCATGTGAATATGCAGTCACAGACAACCCACAGAAAAAGTCCTAACCAGTACCCTCAGGAATTAGTCTGTTTTCTTTCCGCATTGACTAATATTTAATTTTTCTTTTGAGATTGGAACAGATCCAAGGGGAGGAATTAAAGGCAGCATGCTCCCATAGCACTCGCCAAGCAGGTGAGCAGGATATTTGGTGAGGAGGCAGCTGAATCAGGGAGAAAGTTGATTTGAGCAGATGTTTCCCAACCAGCTGCTGAGTGGTCTAGCCTCTGGGCTGGAGGGTATCTGAGGGCAGCGGGATCTGGAAGGTGTTGGAGCCCTTCCACCTGGCAGGCAATAATTCAGAGCTCACACAGACAAAGAGCCAGGATGAGTCACTAGTCTGCTGATTAGGCTGCTCTTCTGGGAGGGAGGCACCTGGATCCCAGATCCAGGTTAGGGCTGCAAAGTGGAACAGCATCAACTGGGAGGGATTGGAAATACTTAATGCTGCCTGGTTAGAAGGCTCTTCATGCGTGGGAGGCAGGAGTTTAATTCCACTTCGAGAGGGGAGAGAGTTTAATGCAGGTCTTCTAAAACCTAAAGGATTATAATTATGGGATGGCTCTTTGGCCATTGGGTACTGAAGAGGACATTTGACTTGGTTCTCTTAAAAGTGGTGGGGTTTGATCCATTCTGCAGGGAAAAAACCAAAACAGTGACTTTTAGTCTTTCTTTCTGTTGGTCTTTTTTTTTTCTCCCTTCCAACTGCATTAGGGCTTTTTAACTTCAGAAAAGATAATTATTCACACTTCTCTGATTGGCAATATAATACCATGCCCTGGAAAGTGATAAGAACATGGTTGTACATGCAGCTGAGGACATAATCTCTGGGAATGGTCTGGTGGACTGTGAGTCAGGGGTGGCCACAGAAAGGATGGATGAGTCTGGTAGAACTTTTAGCTATGAAAAGAGAGTGGGGAATTTTATTGTCTTGGGAAAGTCACTGTAATTTTCTCTTAAATAGGTATACTAGTGGTAAGCAGTAGAAATTTATAGTTTTAGGGGTAGATTTGTCTTTATTTGCTTCAGGTTAAAGTTGAGGTTGATTCAATTCAAGACCAATGAGTTACTCTGAACTGAATCTTCAAAAAAAAGAGATAAAAAGTGGCTAGAAGTTTTTATTTTTGTCAATCCTACAAAATATGTGAAGGGGAGTCTCCCTGCCTTTACCAGAAGTGATCTGAAAGATGCTATCTGGTCTACCTCTGTCAGCTTGGCATCTTTGCAGTAGTTGGTGGTTGCACAAAACTGGCCAATTTTTCCATATATAGCGTTGCTAAATTACCCTTTCTGGTTTGGTTTTATTACCCCCTCGGAGCAATGATCTCACCCATCAGTGTTGTGTTGCTCTTTGGGAGTGGCAGGGGTGGAGTGGGGTGGGATGAGCAAAGCCCTGAGCTTTTTCCAGAGTTCCCTGCATATGCAGAACATTTCATTGTCTTCTCTAACACGCCCTCACCTTTCACACAGACTGGAATTTGACACACCAGGTTAGAGAAAGAAAGCGAGGGAGAAAAAGGAGAAAAAAAAGCACAACATAAGAAAAAACCCAGCAAACAAGATCTTATCAGGCAAAATATCCATCCACCCTTCTGATAATAAAAAAAGCCTCAGGTTAGGAAAATAAAAAAATAACTCTAATGAACACTCAAAATTAACATGCAAATACATCCATGGTTCCTGGCACAGACAGAAAGACAGAACATAGCCCTCTTCCAAAGAGGCAGTTTTTGCACTTCTTGCAAAAGGGAAGTTTTATACAAACTTTTGGTGGTTTTGCATTGTCTTGAGAAGGTTTTCCTCTCTGTTGAGGAAAGCTCTGGATACTCCTTCTTCCCTCACCCCACCCCATACCCCACATTCGTTTCACCAGGTGCCATGACGAAACCTTCCAGATCAAGGCAGGTTTCATCAACAAGGCTTCATGCCATGGCACCCATAATTCATCCCAGCCTGCTGTGGCTTTCTCCCAGCAAGCAGCACCTCTTGCAAAACCAGCCCCTGTCTCACACTCCTTCCAAACTCATGTTCCTGAGCACCAACAATAGAAGAGCATGAATCACTAACAGAGCATACAGACCTTCGCTCCACTCTGGCCAGTTTGTGTCATTGCCTTAATGTTAATTACACACCATAATGTGTGCATTTAATTTCCGTGGTGTTTCAATTAAATTAATCAGGCAATTAAAATTAATTAAAATTACAGAAATCACCTGCAGAAGTGCTTGAAACGTGGAGGAGGGGAAGGGAGGGGTTGGGAGGGAGCTGGGAACGTAGATGGCTGTGTTTTCACAGACCTTCCTTCCCTTGATTAATTTTGGGGATAGACTTTTTCAGAACAGGTTATTTAAGGATTTAAAGACTGTTCCAAGGCCTATTGAAGCCAATGGAAATCTTTCCATTGGCAGTGATAGGCTTGGGACCAGGCCACTAGCCCCAAGTGTTCAGGATAGAGATTCAAGGGGTAGGTGATGAAAGACCTGATGCTGAGCAGACATTCCTCAACACCTCAGAGGAACAAGGCCAAAGGCCCTGAAGTACCAAATCATGGTCAGATTTTGAAAGACAGGTTAAAGATGAGGATGATGTCCGTGGGAGTTAAGCACATCAGTACTTCCAAGGATCTGGGCTGGTGAGGTATTCTAAGAAACTTAAACATGTTTGAAGTGTTGAAGGACTTATAAAACATGACTAAACGTATCCTACCTTGAACTCTCACTGATTTCTGCAGTCAGTGAGAGGGGGTCCTAATTTCCCAAAGGTGATTCATGACTCCTGAAGTCTTGAGCAAGTTACTTAGCCTCTCTAGCAGTTCCCTTGCATTAGGCCAGGATTAATGCATTTAGTTCCTTCAGAGGGATTGTACCTTGCTCTATGGAAGAGTTTGAAGACATCACCTCATCCTGGACAGTTCCCTTGCTGCTTATGCCATTTTTACCAAGCAAGGACAGGCAATATTCACCTTTTAACGAACCCATCAGTTTTCCCCCAGCATGGAAGGATTGGCACTTTTAGCTTTGAGCAGCTACTTCCTCCATAACATGCTACCAGTCAACCCCAGCCCAACTAGTTCCTGTGTCTGGGAGACAAGTTAGCTCCTTCCACGCTTTCCTGGAAAGACTTTGCCTGGCACACTCCTGTCTTAGTAGGTGAGTCACCCATTCTTTGCTTCCATTCTTTGACCCACAGCTGGAGATGTTTATACCGCAGTCACTGAAGCTCATGCAGGTATCCTCAAGCTGCTTTTAAATTAATTTGCTGCAGTACCATCGTTAGGATTGCAGTAGTTTCAGGGAGCACTGTGTGGGCTGAAAAACCAGGAAATGAAGCAAAGTAAGTAAGTGCTCATAATTAGGATGAGTTGCTCTGTGCTGAAATGGCTACTGGAAACCTGAGTTTGCTGTTTAAAGACACAACTGCTTTTTTTGCACATTAGAATTTCACTCACACTGCCAGATAATCCCTCACAGTTCCATAGGCAATTACCCATGTTTCTTGGTGTCCAAAAGGGAGTAAAACCTTATCACCTCTGCCCCAATAGCGCCCGCTTTTGCTCTGCACTTGTGAGACACCTTTTTCTCTCCAGTTGTTTAGATGATTAACATAATTAAGTTATGCACACAGCAAATGTTTAAGGCTTCTAGTTAGACTGAAGTTGACTGCCAGCTTCAGATCTGAAAGATTTAAGCACACCAAAACTCTTTATTTTTTCCAACTATATCAGTTGATATTTTCTCTTTCTGTAAATACTGTGTCTACACTCTCAGGTGATAAGGTCGCAATATTCCCATTATTTTTAGCCACTTTGGCATAGTTTTCTGCTACCCTTGCTCTTCCTTAAGTCACAGCAAAATGTCCACTGATACAGAATATTTTCTCATATTTTCAGTTTTTTGATCTTTACTAATAATTTGTGTCTGTCTTTCTCCACTTCCTTAAAAAAATAAATTAGAAATAAAAAGCGGCAGAAACAGAATAAGAATACATAAAGAGAAGGAAAAAACCCACTCAAGAACAGAAAAACTGGATTTTTGAAATTAAAAATTTTAAGAGGAGGATAATATTTTGCTGCCAAACCACCTAGAATTTTAGTTACAAATATGATCAACACTCATTCTTCTCTCCAAAATTCTGTAAGTGGTGAAACACCCCTCTCTCACTTTGCTAATCCTCCTCAATCTGAATCCTTTGACACTACTTCTTGTGTGGCCTTTGGCACGTCACTTCACCTTGGTTTCCTCATCTATAAAACGGCTGTTAATCCCTATATAGTATCACCCACGCAAATTTCCAAGGCTTATGCTTGAGCAGGGCTTTGAAGATAAGTGAGTAAAGTTTCAAAAGGACCTAGGAGATTTAGGAGTGAAAGTTTCATTAGCTTTCCATCAGATTTGTACTCTTATATCTCCGAGAGCCTTTTGAAAGTCTGCAGAATTGCAAGACTTTACTCATCACAGTCATACTCCTTGTTCTCCTCAAGGAAAGGGATTGCTCCAGGCTAGTTTTGGCAGACTAGCTTGTTCCTCAAAAGAAGCAAGGTGACTCTTGGGGCTCTCCAGTTTCTCTCCCTGGTTTGAGATATGAAACCTTGGATGCATTTCCAACCATTTCAGGCAAAGTGGTATCTCTTGCTACTTATGTCGGCAGATTTGATTGGCTTGTTTTGACTGGAAGAAAGGAGTGAAGGTGCATATCTTCAGCTTTGAGCTGGACTTGAGATAGTAACCTTCAGCTGGGAGGCAGTGGTGAGTTCCTTTGGATGGTGTGGATGATGTGTAGTCACCTCCTCAGTCAGCACAACTGCTCCAGGAAGAGAGAATAATGTGCTCTTTGTAAGTGCATCTTGATGGAGAGGCCTGCAGTCTTGGATGTGGTGGTTGACTCAAAAAGAGTTATGATTTTCTCTGTGTTATGATCTTACTGCTCCATAAGCTCAGAGAACATAAGAAAAAAAAAAGGTCAAAAAAAGTTTTGAATATTGGGCTTTTTGGTTTCCTTTTTTGCTTTTGAGTTTGCCACTCCAAGTTCCGCTTTCTAGCCTTTGTCAAATACTTTAAAAAGGGAAAGAAAGAGAAACTGTTCAACCAAAAAAAGCTGTATATGTACTAGAAGCTTGGTGGCTTTGGTTTGTTCAGCTTCAGTGGCTAAACCACTCTTCTGAAAACTATGGGAAGTAATGCTGCTTTTCTCTGTGGGACTTTCCTCACCAATATGAAAATGAAAAGAAACTTGTGAAGAAAGAAACCTTTTCTTTCACCTGAAATGAAATATTTAATTTTGATTTTTGTTTCATTGACATAGTGGATCTGAATTTGAAAATGAAACATGATTTCAAAATGGAAACATGAATGGTTTTGTTTACTACATTTTGAGGCAAATTGACTTTTTTTATCCCCCAGACTCCTATATTTTACTTAAATTTGGAGCTGATTTTGAGCCACTAGAAACTACCTTTTGCCTAAAATAAGCATTTCTGGAAAAACATTGTACTGACTTTGGAAAATGAGTCTTTAATTAATACCAGTAAATATCATAACTATTAAAAAGGGTTAGTTTCTGGGACTGACAGCACAAGGCTCTCAATAGTTTAGTGCAACTCCGAAGTAGCCATTTTTGTGGGGGTTGAGTGGTGAAGTGAAGCAGCAATTCACAATAGATCCTTCCAACTGAATTCTCTGATTACCAAAGTATCTGCCTTTAGTACCCTGTCCCTAAAACTTAATACCTTCCAGTTTGAACACTCAGTCTCTAATACTGTTTTTCTTCAATTTCCCTGGGATGAAACAAATACAGAAACCTGTCAAAGTGAATTTTTCTGGCTGAGTAGGCAGCTAAGCCTACAAGACTCAAGTCTCAAAACATCATCACGCTGTAGGTTTCTCATTTTCTCTTTGGTTGTATAAAATATAATATCAGAAGCTCAAGAAATATCTATAAATTACTTGTTTGAGAAAGTCTGAACAAAAAAAAATTGGATTTCTTGGGAGATTTTAAATTTCATTTTTAAATTTCTTCAGCTACAGTGGAGTGCATTGGCCTAGAAGCTGTGTTTCTGCAGGGACATTGATAGTGTCCGTGCCTGCTGCCAACAGGTATTGAGACAGACAGGGGACCCAAACCCCCCAGGAAATTTATCTTGTGATGGAATGTTCTTGGTATGCAGCAGTTTATTTTCACCTCTGGAATTGCATGCTACTTGCTAATTAGAGCTGTTAATTAAAGACATTTTGTTAAAACATGTTGCATCAGAGCTGAAGCACTTTGTAAAGAAGTTCCTTATTTTGTTGACACTTCTCTTGAAGGGATTTTTGAGGTTCAGGGCTCTGGTCAGAGAAAGTATTCCACGAGAAGCAGAGTCTTAGGTTTCTGTTACATGGATAATAAGAAAGTGACATTAAAATTCCAGTGTCATTTAACTTGACAAAATATTTGAAAAGCTTTTAATTTTCCTCTTTTCCTCTTTTCTCTAGTGTGGAGGGAAACAAATTTCAAACCTCAAAAACTGTGGTAAAATGGAATTGCTGTCCTGCGGACTCTTCCTGTAATAAAGCCAACAAACTTGTCATGCAAAGTCCAGTTCCTCCCTGTGGAAGCACAGCAATTCATTTATGCAGCTTTACCAAGTGTCCAAAGTGCTTCACGCATTGCTAATAATTATGGGCACATCTTGGTGGTAATATTGAATTCAATGGCAATTTTCCCACAGATTTTATCGGGAACAGAATTCATCCCTATATGCTTTAATTATATAACTCAGTTTCTGTTATTGCTTAAGACTCCCCGGTCCGTGCCAGCATGTGAAATTCTGATGAAGTTTTATGTTAGCGGCTGCTGCTAACTGTTCTTAATTATTTGATAATCATCTGAGGCCTGAATTTCATAGATGTGCAGTACCTCTTATTCGTATTCTAATCACTGGTAATTTGGATACTTTGTCCATCTGTAAATCAGACCTTTAAAGGGCAATCCCAGTCCCATTGTCTCTAATGGATGCAGGTCCATACATCCAAGGATTTTTTTTTCCCAGTGAATAGATGAGGCAAAGGTGGTTAAAAACCATCCAATTTTGGGGAAAATTAAAAGATTTTTTGGGGGGAGGAGGGGACCTGCAATGTAGGAAAAAATCAGAGAATTGTTCATAAAGCTAAATATTCTGGAGCAGCAGTATATGAGCACAGCCTTGACACCAGTGTATGATGAAGAACTGGGCGGACAGCAGAAATCCTTGACATTCCCCACTGGTAGGAGGCTCACAGCTGGTTTATCTACCCTTGAAATTTTCACAGTGGCTCAGCACCGTGTTGATGTTAGTGCTGGTTACAGCTCCAACTTTATTATCTTTCTTTTAAGGAGGCTATGGGACAGCCTGTGCTTCAAATGTTTAAGTTGGGATACAGCCAAAGGCACTTGAAAACTTATTTTTCAAGGCATTTCTGTGCTTAATCTCCATTTCTCCAGTATCCAGATTTCCAGGTTCTCTGTTCTCTCCTTCCCTTTTGTGGAAAGTGGGTATCTATAGCAGTGTGGTCACAGAAGGCAAGTCCTCCCAGGGCTGTACATTCATAGCCAAGAGCATGACTGCGTAAGATACTTTGGCACCATCACTTTTGCCAACTTCTTCTCAGGTTTTCCAGGTAGAATAATAGGATTTTCTCTCAATGGGGGCAGAGAGTAAGCTTGGTTCAAGCTGCCCCTACTGAAGAGGTACAGTGGCTGATCTAACAAATTGGAAGAGAAGGTTTTAGTCTCTTCCCACTCAGAAATCACTTGTATAATCAGACCTCACATCTTGACTAACACCTTGCCTCATCTTAGCTGTAACTGAAAAAGAAGAAGAAGAAGAAGAAAGAGTATGTATGCCGGAGGCACAATTGTTATATCACCCATAAGTTGATATTGAGAAGCTTCTGAAAATCGGCCCTTAGAGACATCAGAGAAAAGCTTCAAAATTTAGGAATCCTTCTGTCAAAAATCTTTCTTACTGGGTAATTTTTGAACAACTTATATATCATTCCCACTCCCAAATGCTTTTCAAAGTTTCGAATGACCAAGAATAACCTTTGTATTTGGGGTTAGACACAAAACTACTTCCAAGTTGACACCTTACCTACCACATTCCCAGCCTGGTGGGAATACTGACTTTGAAATGGAAAGGTTTATATCAGAAATGTTGACACAACCCTAAACTGGAATAACGTGGGTGTCAGGGAGTAGTGTGAGGTGGGAGTTCATCGAATTAGTCTTTCTTCTAGTTTTTGGGAGGGGGCTGTAGAAAAGATTAGTTTTCTATATCAAGTTTCATTCATTGAAAAGATTTGGGAGATAAAACTCATAAACCATGGAAGCACAGAGAGAATTTGGGTGAAAGGGTTAAGGGGCTGAAGAAGACAATAATTCTCACAAATAGGGACCAGATGTTTGTTGACATTTAAAAAACGCCCCTACTTACCTTTCTGATACTGTGAATTGTTCAGTTGAGATCAATGAGACATTACTGAGGAGCTAGTTTCTTTTCCATAGTTTCTCCTGTTTGTATCAAGAAATATATGGGCAAAATAAGGATACCTTAATAATAGCAAGAGCAGTTTTCACATGGTGTTTTCCATAGAAGAGCTCTGACTTACAGCAGATGGGCTTTTGTCCATCTGTGATTGCCTATATGCTGTGATATCATAAAAACTTTTACAGACTATCTCATGTACCACAACATTATGTCTGTGCAAGGCTGTGCCATGTCAAATGCTGTGCCGAAAGGTGTGCCAGTACAGAAACAAGCCTGCTGTAAACATGGGAGTTCTGAAATTCCAGAGGGAAAGAGCTGCTCATCTAAGAATGAGAAGAGAGATGGCGATAGCTTTGGTCAGTAGCTGTTCAGCATAAATGGGTTAAGATCTTCAGCTATGAGGAAAAAAAATGTAGGATTATGTGGAGCTGAACGACTTGTAGGTAGAAAAAAAACCCCCACATCTTATTTGTTGTTTCATCTCACATTAAAATCAGACAAGAAGAGAAGGATGGAGAGGAACTGGATGAGAGGTTGCAGTTTGCCTATAACAGATAGGTCTCATCAGGCCTGTTCAGTCCAGTCTGATTCCTTCCCTATCATGACTCACTTGTGCATACTCATGAAGGGATGATGAATTTGGCAGGCAAAACACAGAGACATCACATTTGGTAAATCCTGTTGGCTCAGTTTAATCTGCATCCGAAAATATTGTCTGTGTGATGAAAGGGATGGGCCGAGCAGTGGAAGGACATTTCACTGCCCAGAATTATTGCTCTCATCACTATTATCTTAAGCATCTCATTTCATGCCTTTTGTCCAGTATCCATTGTGGACTGATGGCCTCTTTTCCTAGGGGCAGGAAATTCTAACAGCAGCAAAGAGACAAATTGAGGGAGGTTATGCCTCTGCTATTCAGACACAGAGCAATTTTGGAGCAATATGCCAGTGGAAGTGTCAGGAAACCAGCCAAGCCAAACCCTTTGGTTGCATTGATTGAAGCTGACCCTCTGGCTAATGGCTGAGAAATCTGTTTTAAACAACATGAACTCATCCCAAACTGATGACATGGAGGTGGGAGAGGGCAGGAGGAAATAGCATGATAGCAAATCCAGAGCATTATTCTGATCTAGGATGGGGTTTAGCTTGGGAAGCTGTAACTCAGCCATATGACACACAGCTTCTTCTACAGAACAGATTTTTCAGGGAATGTCCACCATTTGGCCAGATTCTTGCTTTGAGGGCAATAGCAAAATGACTTCAGAGAGAAGGAACCTAAGCCAGAGATGGTAGCTTCTGAATATAATTGTATCTTTATAACTTACCTCAGTATTTATTATTTTATTCTTAGGCTTTAATGATTGTATTTTTATAATTTACTGTCTACCTGGGTGACTTGATACCTGGGCATGTTTTATCTTCATTTCATTTTGCCCTGTTCACCCAAGTCTTTTTATTCTGTTTTATTATTCCTTAGGAAGCTATATCAGATGATGCCTTGCTACCGAATACATCTTTAACCAATGTATATTTAATACCCTTTTTCTAAACTCTCTTGGTTTGCCATCTCCTTTTATCCCCTGTGATAATAACTAGTCAATGCATTACCTTGAGATTTTTCTTCCAAAATTTTCTTGTTCCCTTTACATGAAGCTAAATATATGTTGGCCAATGGCCAAGTAATTTTCCATATCAGCAACCTCTCTGCTTGCAAGCAGTCAGGAGAGATGTGCCTCTTGTAAAGTCTGCTTTTCTCTAAAATCTGGAGTTCTTGTACTCTGAAAAATCCCCAGACTTTCTATTTAAAATTAGCTGGTCAACCACATACTGGCTTCCTGCTTTTGATTTCATTATTTCCACGCACCTTTGTTCAGATTTCCCTACTACTGCTTAATACCACTTAATACCAAAATATTCTTTTTCTAAAATTTTTCTCAGTGAACTCAATTATAAATTCATGATGTCAGGTATCACCAAGATGAAGGGTGGTAAAATTTCATGTCAACTGATATAAATTCTTCCACCACCTTTGACACTACCCTTGGAAGTTGTTGAGTATGGATTGGTGAGCTAAAGTTAATGGATGATTTTTTTGTAGTGGCCCATGATCCTGAAAAAAACACCCTGAAATGAGCAATTATTACTTGCACCACCTCATTTAATTGTTTTCAAATTAAATGAGCCTCTCCAAAAGATGCAAGAAAAATTTGCTTGTGGAGGGAATAGGACATGCAAAGGATTAAAGCAAATCTCTTAGGATGATGAGATGGTTGAAATGGTCCTGTGTACTCTGTTGTAGGTAATTCTTGAGCATGCACAACAATAAAAAGAGACAGAAGACAGCATTGGAAATCTAGTTAAAAACACCTGTAGAAAGAAGGGACTTTTGGCACATACTATCATGAAAAGGTCACACAAGTGCGTGTGGGTGGTGGAAGACACCACAGAGACTAGCACCCTCACAGAGCTATGGGGATGATATTTATCACTAGACTATAAGTACCAAAACAAAGGCACAAAAGGAGACAAAGGGGATCAACTGTTTCAGAAGATAAAATCAGGTGCAGAACAGGAGGTGGAAAAGGGAGCAGGCAATGGGGTGGGAGTTGCAAGTTGCAAATAAACAGGGAACCCTCTTCAGTGGAGAGCCATTAAGGACCTCTGGTGACATGGTCACAATGACAGAGGAAGGATACGGTAGGTCTGTCCCTTTGTCAAGGGAAAAACTGCATTACCTCAGGAATATAGGATTATACCTCCATGGATTTTAAATGGACCCTGTTAAAATATTTGTAAGGTATGGAATGAAATATTTCTTAACCTCTTTTTACAGAAGACCCTTCAGTTTTAGCTAAACTACTATAAGGGACAGATACACTTGTATCACTGCTAAGTGATGGAGTCAATAATACCCTAAAACGCAAGGCCCAGTAAAGAGAGAATTTGTGCCCAGTTTTATGCATAATTAGTTTTCTCCCTTTTTACCCAACTGAAGTGTTTTCTTTATATCTTTTCATTCTGAAGAATGACTGCCTTCTTCAAGGCATCTTTAAAGGACATTTCTAGCAAAGACTAAGTTCCCTAACTAATTCATACTAGGAAAACTCCAATGTCTTCTATGGAGCTCCCAGGACGGACTGGCATTAGAGCTTTCTGAGCCCAAAGTGTTAATGGAAAGCAAGTCCTGTGGCTGTTGCAGAGGAAATGATATTAATAAAAGTATTTCAAAAAATTCTGGATTCCTTCCAGTCAGACGGATATTTTTATTATGTTTAAATACTCATGTCAGGGTCTCATTTACTTCAGACTTTTAGGAGAGCAAGGGACATTCCTGAATGTCATGTTCCATATTTTTCCATTCTGTCTCAGACACATTTGATTTCATTTCATCAAGGGAGACATTATTCTCCATAAAAGTAAGTCTACTGTCACTTTTTACAGTGCTATTTTCCCCTTTCCCCCCCTTCTAAATATCAATATTAGTATCTACCTCCTCTTCAGAGAATCCCATGAGGCAGTGTGAAGGACTACCTGGAGGAATAGAGTGGTTTGGCAGATGGGGCACTGAGGCAGAGGGAAGGGATTTGTTCAGAATCACCCAACAGTCAACCCCTGTAGCAGAGATGGGGGCAAGATCAAAACCTCCAAAATCTCAGGCTAATAAGCAAGCAGGTACGTCTGACCTGAGCTCAAAGACAAGGAAAGGCTAGTTTTGCATAGATTTTTACTAGAACAGTGTGTTTTGGACAGAAGCTTCTTCTTTAGTTCACAGTTCCGTCTGACAGTAGAAGAAATTGTTGGACCTTAAAGTCCCCCTGTTGAGCCAGAGTAGAGCATTTAATGCATATGTACATGTGCATTTTAAGCTGGGTGGGTCACTTGGGATTCCCAAATTTGGATTCAGCAGCTGTGCATGTCATCTTCATGTCAGGGTACGAGAGGAAAGAGGATGTCCTGTGATGCGACCTGATGAACAGATGGGTCTTTTTTTGGTTTGACCTTATGCAATGAGTGGGACTCCCTTTCACTTCACAGAACATGATGCAGAAACTCATCCTTGCAGTCATGCCATTCATCAGAGATCATACTATCTTGAGGGGTTGTCCTTTTCCCTCACTGTTTTTCTGCATCAGAAAACTGTGGGTAGTGACAATGCTCATAAACCAACATGAAGTCTACAGGTAAAAAGCTTTCTGTACAAAAGATTAATATTTAAAATATATGGATTCCAGTTCTCTAAAGTATTATGTATTCCAACTTCAGGATCATCTTCTAACACAGCAGAACCAAACAGAAGAAATTACTTCCATTGTGTGGGGATTTCCAGCATTTGAAAATTTGTTTTGGTGATTAGAAGTAGTGATAGTTCATGGAAATGGAAAGCCAAGCTGTCTTAAAAAAATGTAGAAACACAGCTATCAAAAGGGAGATCATTAGCCTGAACTCCTTGGCATAGGTAGGGACTCAGCTGGCCTGAGGTATGTAGTCCTGACCACCACACTTTAAAGAAAAAAAAAAGTAATAAACCCTTTGGAAAGCATCCAGAGGAGACTAACATGAAGGAAAAGAGGTTTAAGAAAACATGACCTATAATGAAAAGTTGAAGGAATTGAGTTTGTTTAGTCTAGGAAAGCAGTGAAGGAAGGGAGGCACGTTACGAGTCTTCAAACATATAATAGTTTTTTAAAAAGAGTACAGTAATCAGTTGTTCTCTGTGTCCACTGCTGGTAGGACAGAAGAAATAGGGTTAATTTGAAATGAGAAGTTTTAGGTTAGTTGTCACAAAACCCTTCTAACTCCATGGTCAGGAACAACACAACCTTGATAGGCTGCAGAGTCATTACCACTGGGAGGTTTTCAAAGTGTCAGACACATATTTGTCAAGGATGATCCTGACAGATATTTGATATTATGTCAGAGCAAAGGGTGAGGTCAAAAGTCCTCTTGAAATCCTTGCCTTTTTACTCTCCCATCCCACTGTAAAGTGATTTATCTTGGTAATGCCCACACACAGTCACAGAAATCACGGAGTGCACAAAACATCTTGTACTGTTGTGTGCCATCATTCTAATTAATGTAGAATAATTGGAAAATTTTAGTATCAAAATTCAAAACAAGGAAAACAAAATAAGGAAAAAAATCCAAATAAAGAAAAGAAAGATGGTGAAAGTAAGTATTCCATTTAATCTGATTTATTTGTGAAACATTGACAAGAAGATTATTAACACAGTGGATTTGCTCCAAAGAAACATCTTGATTTTGAGAAATCAGCTTCTTCTGATAGAATACTGTCTAATCAGGATAGGATTAATCAACACTGCTGCATCAAGAGGACTGACGGGGCCTTTAAAACCCTGGTGGGTTTTACTCCAACTACATATAGAGAATATATGTTTAGAAGAACTTCACTTTCCATGTGATGGATTTGGGATGGAAAACAGTATTTATAGTACAGTCCTTCCTTCAGAGCTTACAAAGGGCAGTTCTTGCAGAGGAATATCTGTGGAGAGATGAGGAGAGTTCTCCTCACTCCTGTTGGAGTTTCAAAGATGAGACTTGGCAGCAGCTGAAGGAAGCTGAGCATCTGTAGGGAACCAGAGAAATCACCATCTCTGTAAGTGGGACTTAATGTGTGAGGGGTGATGCAGCCTCTGATAATTTCTGTGTGGTTGGAAGTGAAAAAAAAAAGACTAAAAGTTGCAGAGAATAAAGACCTAATTATCTCTGTCTTCTAAGCCTTGCTGCAAGTTGCATGGAAATTCCTTTTGGGTCAAAGAAGTGCAATTACTCAGTAATCTGTGGAGAGATGTCATCCTATAATCACCTGATGTTTGTTTACGAGCTCTTCTCATTAAACGTCCTTTAATTAAGTAGCTGCTACATTGTATCTGGGGCCCTGTGATTGTCATTTACACTTTCTGAGAGTGAAAGCTGCTTTAAGTTGCAGAAGAGGATGTGCCCCTATTAAAACCAATCTGTAGGCCTGAGAGTGAAAGATGGTTTGATGCACCAAGGCTTCCTATATGCCTTGGGATCCTACGGCTTTTGTTGACATGAGGCTTTATTTTAGTGTGACCACAACAATGTCCTGGAAATGGCCTTGACCCACTATAATTTCAGAGTCTCTGTGGTGTGACAATGCTCTCTAAGATTGTGTTTCTGAAAGGGATCTGTACTAAATGAGACCACACTCATCTTTGAAAATGGGCAGCATGGGGATACTGTAGCCCAACACCAAGGGCTGACTCTTCTGTGGGTAGGTGTTTTTTACATAACTCCATGGGGAAGACCTGAGTGGTGCATGAGCAGCTCCTTGAGGATGGAGAACCAGATCCATTATGCACATTCCTTGCTACCAGCAAGGAATCACAGCAGGTGGCTGGGCAAAGTGACGCTCTGTGGGCATTACACGCATCTGATGGCAAGAGCAGCTGCAAGAGAATTTGGTGAGAAAGAACTGACCAAGAGAATGTATAATGAAAAATGATTTTTTTTATCAAAACTTTAACTAAAGAAGAAAACATTAACTAAAACTTAGAGCTCCTATCATGTTCTGCCCAAGAACTACAGCAACAGTGCTGAGATGGACACACACAGCTTATGCAAAGACCCTTCTGGGGAAACTATTTTTCTTCTTTTGACTACAGAGTGTGTCTGAATGTGGGATGTATAACCCCCAAAGCAAATAATTCATAATGAATGCCCTGTCCCATTTTAAATTCATTCAGTGTTGTCTCTATATGGCAGGATGTCTAGAGGCCAAATACTGCTCCCATAATGTTGGTGCAATCCCATTGATACATTGATTTCAGGAGGTCACACCAGATTATCATAATGGGCTCCTTCAGGGTGTAAAAATCTATGAATACGAAAGCATGGGAGAGGAAGTTCAGGAGAATGCAGAAAACTTAACTTTATATTTTTGTGTAAAGGAGAGAGGGGAATATGAGGGACTGTGAGGGAATGGACATGGGACCTTTTGAACATGAATGAGAACACTTTTCAGGTTGGTACATGTTGAAAGCTGCTACTGTTTGGTGGCTCTAGGGTAGTTTGTGTGAGACCAGTTGGAGGTCTCTGCACAGTTCCTCAGAGCTGAAAGTCTAGTGAAGTCAATAAAGAGACTTCACTGACTTCAACAGGTCTCAAATCCAGCCCTCTGGATAAATATCCACAACGTCAAACTGTTCAACATATGATGCCTCCTACATTCAGTTTAACCCTCACCTTTTCTCCCCACTGCCACAACCCAGTTTTATCTGAATATCTGCTTTAAAACACAGGGGGAAACAATGACACCCTTTTGAAAACTGGCTTTTGAATGGGCACCACAGTAATAAAAGATAGACACTTCTCAAAAACAAATGGTACAGTGAGAACTGATTGAATTTCCTCCGTAAAACTCTCTTAAATACCCACATCCCTTCCCCAGGGACAAACTTTCCATAAAGAAGGAACATTCTTTAGTTGGTGTTGTTGTATTTTTAACAGTCTTGTACAGTATCTTGTCGAGATGTCATCAATACAATTGCTTTGACATTTTTAGTGCAGCATTTGGAAAGCAGGTTGGGTTTTTCAGTCTGGCAAGCCAATATAAGTCAGTCTCTGGTACTTAATTTCTCTATGAGATCCTTCACTTCTATTATAAACAGATCCAGCAGTTGAGAGATAAATTTCTTGGTAACAGTTTGGACTTTTTTATGAACCACCTGCAAGTTTTCTGCAAACAACATGTTTTATGGGAGCTCAAGGCAATGTTCACCCATCAAGACCTGACAGTAAGAAGTGGATGAATGAGGCCTTATCTCAGCCACACATGTAACCTTCTGTGTCCCCTGGCTTGACCTCCCTCTGCACTCATTTATGAAAATGATTCATCTTTAAAGAGCTTCCTCACTCTGCCTGGAGGCTGTAGATCTTTCTGCACTGGACTTGTGTAGGCTGAGGTTATAAACTTCAGCGTTGAAGGCACACAGAGAGGCTTAATTTTGAACATTAGGGGGAAAAAAGAATGTATACACTGTGTACACACTTAAAGAGGCAGGTTTAAATACAGATAGTTAAAACAAATCTCACTTTGGGAATATTGAGAATTTTAAAAAGGGGATGGCTGGAAAAGTACGTCTCTTATTAATGTCACGGTAGATTTTTTTTAAGATCAAACTATTTTTAAAGGTATTTGTTGTCATTATTTTTGCTTCTTTATGTGTGGGGTTTGTGGGTTTTTTTGGTTTTCTTTTTGGGTTTTGGCTTTTGGGGCTTTATTGTATGGAGAGTAAGGAATATAAAAGAATGTATTTCTAATCAGTACTGTTTCCTGGCTCTCATTCACGCCAGAATGTACCCCAGATTCAACAATGGGGGAAAAAAAGATCAGCACAGTCTTTCATGACAAAGTAATCTTTTGTAGTACTGTAAATAATAATTTTAAAAGTCAGAAAAAAAGAGAAGCATTCTAGACAATTTTTAGCAGTATTTAAATTTCTGAAGTACTAAATACATGTTAAAGAAAAACTTCACTATGTCTCAAGCTTATTTTTGCCCTTTCTCTGTTACAGGAAGTAAACTTCTGCTCTTCTCAGAAAACTTGAACATCCAAGATTTAGCAGTAAAAATAGCCTTTAAAAAATAAAAGCTAGTGTCGGCTTCTGAGTTATGTGTTCGAGATTCTTGAGTGGAATACTTTTCTTATTAGTTTAGGATTTGTCTCCTTTTTATAAACAAACTACACAAACTGTAATCCGAAATGCTTGATCATCCATGCAGGAAAAAAACCAACCCTCACCTATACTAGGATATCATTTAAGCCTGAGTGCATTTATTCAGATGAGCAGAAGTTGAGTAGAGCCTGACTGCACTTTGCTTGGAGGTGAAACCTCTTCTTCAGAGCATGTGTGAGCAAAAAGTTCCTCCAATACATAATCCCTGCACAGGGTCCTTTAGACATCTTCTTTCCTGAGATCCAGGCAAACCTTGCCACCATTGACACACAGAGAGAGGTGGAGTCCAAGAGACTGTGATCATGAAAGTCCTTGACCCATGTCCTCAGAAAGATGTAGATGAGGGCAGATGGAGGCTGGTCATGTTCATATGGATGGCACTTCTCTGTGCTAATACAGATCTTCAGGTCAGGCAGACCCAGTAGCCAAAAATTAGGAGGTTGATGAGTAAAACAAATTCCTGGATATCTAATTGAGTTTGTTGTGAGGTCCTGGACATGGCTTGAGAGCAGAAAACTCTTATGGGAAGTGTCTGCCCTTATTGACTCAATGTTCACAGTGATCATTGCCCTCTACACAAATATTCACCCCATGAAACAAGACAATTCTGCTTAGCCTCACAGCCTAGCACTGGGAAGAAATAAAAAAGATTACAGCAATATGATAGTTATTTTGATAAACCCCCAATATTTCTGACACTCCTGACATTCCTTGATATGGAAAAGAAGCTCCCCATACAACCTCAGCTCTGAAGTGATGCAGTGAACTACACATGCTGTTCTGGTGAAGTGTTTACTGTTCTAGAGTAAATAGGACACACAACACATCAGTGTGTTGCAGCACTTTCTAGATAGTCATAACACTAATACCTTTCACCAGTTGATAATTTCAAAACTCCTGCTGTCCTTTTTTGTTCCTCCTATATGACTGCAGTTTTATAGAATTTTAACCTCAGATAGTAAATTCCATTAGTTCTGGTGAGAGCATTGGCCATTAGCTCAGGGAACTTTTCTTACTCTCCCTGTTTATCTCTCAATGTATTTATACAGGGCACTTCTAGCCCCTCTAAGCCTTCATTGCTGAACATTTTAAAGTCAACAAGATATGTTCAGTCAGGGTCTATTGATGTAGCATTAAAGAGACCTGATGAATAACTGATATGCCTGTGTAGGATAAAGCGTTGGACTGCAGTGAAGTGATCTGGGGTCCTGCAAATGCTACGACCACATTAATGTCAACTTTATTCTGGTTCTCAGCAGACCTGGGTCAACTAGATGTAGGCACTGTGCTTTGACCCTTAGACCACCCTTTGCTTCCTCTTTTGAAGCTGATTCTCTGTGTCTCTGATCATCTAAGCAGCCCTTCTCTATATGTCACTTAATATAGTAATGTTTCTAGGGCAGCTGTGGTTCTATACATGCAGAATAATCAAGTTAAACTGTTGTTAAATATCCAGTGCAAACTGTTTCTCCCACCTCCATAATCACCAAGGAGCTTTGACACTTTTTCTTGAAATGTATTGAAGGTGAAGGTATTTTAGGTGGGGTTTGTTGCTGGCTTTTTTTAGTTCAGTTTGTGTTCTTGCAAAATCATTACTGAACATAAATCTTGCCTTCTTATTGATGAGTCTGCAAATACCACCTCTTGACTGGGGAAAGCCTGGTTTATTTACAAACCATCTGTCTTTGGCACATAGCTTTGAGGGTTAGTAGTTGAATGCAGAAGTCTTATGATTGTGTTTATAGTACCTGATTTGGCATATTAGTATGATTAAGAGGAGGCAACCCTGACTGCATTTTATTCAGCTGTTTCTTATGAAGAGCTGGGAGGGACATAGACAGACAGATGGCAGAGCTGTCATGTGTAAAAGGTGATAAACAGCCTGCCCAAGGAACAAGAGGTTTGGCAGCTTTGGTAGATCAAATATATCTGAGTTGTGTTAAATAAACTAAACTGCTTCAGAGAGGCTGCAGATATTACAGATCCTGGATACCTATGAATAAGGACTAAAGCTCATATTCTTTTCTATTCTAAACTATTCCAGCTCTTCTGTCATTGGTGTGGTATCAAATATCTACATCTACCAAAGGACTTACCTGTCATGGCTGGGAATTCAGTAGCTCCTAATTCTTAGGAGCTTTGTTGATACGGAGTTGCCCAATTTAGGCAAGTAAGCTTCTTATGCAATACATCAGGCATCAAGCAGTTCTGAAAGGGTTTAGCATGTGGCAGCACAAGGTAAAACCCAGTCTAATGGCAGGAAATCCAAGAGTAGGTGTGAGGCTTTGTGCTCTTTTCTTCTGGGGAAACCAGATGCCCAACTCCAGATTTGAAGGCAGATATTCTTTTCATTCAGGTTTCGCAGCTTACTTGCCAGTCCATGAACTACATCTCCTACAGCCAGCTGAAACACTGACTTGACATCTTGGAAACTCTTTTTCTGTTCTTCCCAGTCTTACTGGAAGAGATCTGCATCTCTCACTTGAATGGATTAAGAGTTAAAATACAGAGTCATTCTGTCTTCAGTGTACATTTAATCCAAAGGTGGATCACAGAAGATACTGATGACAAGAGTAATCTGCATTTCTGGCTTTACTAGGTAAAAAGTCAGATGTTAATAATCTAGATTCAGCTCCCTCACTGCCTATTAGGAATACTGGGGCTTTGAACTAGGGTCAAAGTCAGCTATGCATTTGTACATTTGTATACATCTTTATATGTATGACATATTTATATTTATGAAATTTTGTATATTTATACATATTACAAGGCCAGTTATGCATTTGATCAGCCAGCTACTGACATTACCTGCTTATGCAGTGTTTGGTGAGAAGATGGCTGCATGACTTCTTTATCTTCTTGCCTCTTGTTGCTAATTTCCACACAGCCATCAAGATCTAGGTTTGTGCCCATGCAAGGATAAAATCCAAGAGCACAAGAGCACCAGTGAATTTGTCAGTGATTTGCAACACCTTAAGGGGAAACCCTCTTTGTTCCAGAATTGGAATAGTGCACTCAGTGGCTAATTTTTGTGCTTGCAAACTGACATGCGAAGAGCTTGTGATGCCTTTGAATCACCTCTCATTTTGTATTTCCCACTACTAATCCTCTGAGAGGTGTTTGGCAGAAGCAATGGCATGACAGAAAGGACAATAGCCACAGGGCCTTTTCTGGGGCACAGGGATATTTTCTGGCTGTTTCATATTTTACAGAATAGCAAACTTGAACCATGGAAAGAAGCTGGATGGCCACTGAATGAGTTTCCTGTGTCTGATTGCCACGCAGGCTGAGAGTTTTCACCCTATTTTGTTTAGATAGCTGCCTCTGATCATCTCAGCTTTCTTATTTGTTGGCATACTGACAGCATGCCAGTGGCAAGACAACTCCCTCCAGGAGTTCCCATCATCTGGGGAACAGCTTCCTCCCTCTCCACCTACTGCAGCTATTAGGCACATCCAATATACACCCAGGCATGCATGCACTAAACTGCCTGGGTGAACCCAAGGAGCAGCCAAATACAAATAGGCTTCCAAATAATAATACTTGTAGAGCCTGAAGAGTTGCCTTCCTTGCCCCAAAGGCTTTTTAAGGGTGCTGGGAAGGGAATGGCTTTTGAAACCCAGCTTAAGTCCTGCAGTGGAGATTTTAATTTTTGAGTGCCTCCATACTTTTGGAGTGCCCAGTTTGGGGTACTCACAATGGGTCTGAAGCTGAGCTTCCTCTTGGGCTGTTAGATCCGATGGAATGGGAGTCTACATCGCTCTGCCAGACTTAATTTTGCAGGAACTATCCCCACCACCAAAGTGTTAATTTAGCCCACAAAAATGGCTAAGCCTGCGGGACCAAGGGGTTGGCTAAGGAGGCTTTTAGCCTGTGCAGTTGCAGGAGTATTCCAGTGCAGGACAGGACTTGTTCCCTGCACTAGCTCACCTAAAACACAGCTGTTAGGAAATGCTTGTGAGGGGGAATATTTTTCCCTCCTTTCAAATGGACAGGCTATCAGGTAGAGCACCAGGCAGTGCTTTCAGAATGGAGGCACTTTCCCTTGACTTTTCTCCACTTTTCCTAATTACCAGGCAAACTTCTAGTTGAGGAGGCATTGGTAGGCTTGCCAAGTGCCAGAAGTAACAGGAGTAAAATGTTTGGGGGATTTCCCGGCCAATTTTCACATAGTCAGGCATCCCAAATGAGTGTTTCTGCTTCTGAATCAGTAACTATTTAGTACTGGTATACCTCTTTGGACAAGCTAGAGAGCTAAAGAGCTGAGAGTGTCACCCCACTTCTTTACACAAGCCTACCCATACCACCAGCTGGAGCACAAGGAGGAGAGAGGCCTCTGAGAGGTCGCTGTGTCCTGCTCTTTCAGAGGCAGCCAGCAAGCTTCAATTTTCTTTACCTTCCAGGCAGAAAATTGGAAAGCTAAACTGCCTCAAAATAAAAGTATTTAGAAGTACACTCATTTTCAGATTACTTACTGCTCCAAGCTGCAGAAAGAGCAATAAGAAGTGAACGATGTGTCTGTCAGTGGCCATCACTTGATCTGCTCCCTGAATAAGAAAACTACATGAAATAAGGACATAGAAAGAACTGTATCAGCTATTCAGGGGTCCATGTAACACATGTACCTCTTTCCGACAGGGGCCAAGAATTAATATATGCTTCGGGAAAAGTAAAATAGCAAAGTGAGACTTCCTCAGAGCACTCTCACAACATCTAGAGATTTGCATTTCAGCATCTTCCGGAGCCAGAGGTAATGTCTTTGTATTTAATAGCTCTTGAAGAATTTTTCTTTCATGAACTTGTCCAGTCCTTTTTGAACCCATGTAAATTTACAGCATCCACAACATCCTGTGGCAAGGAGTTCCACGGATTAATTATACATTGTATGAAGAATCATTTCCCTTTGTTTGTTTTGAACTTGTCTCCTCCATGTTCCATTTGATGTCCCCTTGCTCTTGTTTAAGAAGAGATAGAGAACAATTGCTTGTCATTTCCTTGCCTCTTTGATTTCACAGATCTCTGTCATCTACCCCTCATTCACAATCTGGTCCTTAACGAGCAATCTAAGATTATCACACTTACTCTTGATTGCTTAAAATTGTTCTTCCCACCTAATGGGAATCCACATTGGGCAGAGGGAAGTGAAATGGTTTTTAGAATGAGGAAGAATAAAATGTCTGCGTGGATTTGTAATATCAGCAGCCATCACCATTTACAGGGAACAATCTTTGATCTGCGGGTACTTGGGAAATTCCTCTCAACCATCTGTCTGAGGAATTATGAAGGAGTTCCCTGTCTTGCAAGTACACTGCAAAAGCAATCAGAGGATAACGCCACATCTAAATCTGCTTATCAAAACCACTATCAGGAAGAGATGACAAAAATATACTGTATGTTTACCGAAAGATCAGTTCTCTTTGTTAACTTTTGGTTCAAATTATATAGCCAGTAGACACTTAACATGTTATCTCCTTGAGATATCAGCGATACTGTATTACAACATTACACAGAGCTTTATAGACTAGTGACAAGAAGCTGAGAGTTTCTCAACTGACATATAATTATCTAATGTGCTTGATGTGCCAAAAATTGCTACTCTACATGGACGAACAGAAAGTACAGAAAGAGAAAAAAAAAAATACCTGAAGCATGTGGGAGGAGGGAGGAAAAAGCAATCTTTATAGCAGGGGTTGTTTCTTAGAAAAATATATCTGGAAAGTAATAAGCCACTATCAGGATCATGTTTAAATAATAAATATGATTTTAATCTTTAAAAGTGCTCATGACCTTATATTAAGCATGAAATTGATTGCTAAATGTCTAACTGGTGCACTTTCAGCCTATTCATTCATTCTGAGGTTCACAGCTTAAAAAGGATTTCTGACATCAAAAGTTGAGACTGTATCCAAACAGTTTCAAGATTTGGAGTTTTTGGAGAAGGTCTAGATAGAGGAGAAAACACACAAAATATTCAGTATTGGGACAAATGATCTGAGTGGTTTAGCTGATCGCTTGTCTCTGTGTTTGTGCAGTTGTTTTTGCAACATGTTCCTGCCTGGCTCATGTGATTTGCTGATAGGCCACCTCAAACTCATTAACTGCTGTCCCAAAAAATTCAGCAAGATTCCAAGAGCAGCTGGAGAAAGGAAACAAAAGATGGATTTCTTTCTTAAAGATCTAAATTTAGTGAAATTAAGAACAGATATTCAAGAAAAGCAAAGATGAGTAGATAGTTCTTCTCCTTCCTGTAAATGACTGTAATTTTTTCAGATTCATTTGTATGCAGTCACTGGTAGAGAAAATGCCATATTCATATAAAACTGCAGGCTGATCCAGGACATCAGTCTTTATAGTCCTTCAGGAGACTGACCTTTATAATAACACTAATCAGAATAGAGTGAATGTGAGACCCAGATTCTCAAAAGTATTCAGACATCTATCCCTGTTTAATTTGTACACCTGAACACATTCTGAGATATGTGCAGAAATATTACTGATTATTTTAAAGGAAAAGCAACAGGTTTTATTTAAGCTGAGTTCAAATGATCCAAAATTTAAAATGATAGTCCAAACTTTTCATGTCATGGCAAGTAATTGCAGAGATATATGCTATTTTCTATGCCTGGAAACATGTTCATTCTGTCTCTATCAAAAGATCCTTCTCTCCAATTTTGTTACAACACATTGTCCCATCTCCTTATTTTGCAAAATTTATTCATATACTAGAGACCTATACAAGAACTTGACATGTCTTTAATGAGACAAGTGTCCCTTACCCATGATTTCCCTGTTCTTTCCCTGTTAGTATCCAGAAGGAATGACTTCATTTCATTACCTGCCTTCTACATTGATTGCAGCCTTTTTGGAGTAGATCCTTTCTCTTTTTTTTTTTTTTTTTCTGTGTTTCTTTGCTCTTTAGTCCAGCACCCAGCAATCTGAGACCAGTTTTGTTTTTTGACATCCTTAAGTTTGGTATGACTACTGGACTCCTAAGTTTACAACTCCTAAACATTAAACACATACAAATAGTAAATAATAACATGAATAAGAACATCTGCGTCCTTGGAAATTGCTCATCCTTCCTTGCTGTTGGAAAAAAGAGCTTGAACTGCCCAACATCTTAATATATAATCTTACTTTTCCATGGCTGACTCCTCACTCTGACAGTGCAGTGGGAAAGTCCCCTCCTTTTTGTTTTTATTTATGTTGCCTCCTTTTTTTTTCCTTTCCTCCCCTAGGCATGCAAGATTCTTGTAAATTGAACTCAGTGGTTTTTTTTCTCAGGTTTCTCCAGCTGTTTATCTGTCTTCTACTCATTTCAGTAAAATCAGGTGTGGGTAAAATGATACATTTCTACCTTGTAGATAAAAATGAATCAACTTCTTTCTCCGCTTATTAGGCAAGAAAAAAAAATGAGGGGAAACTATATTGCATTCTAAACTGCAACTTTTCCTTAATTACAAGCTGAGAATGAAAATAAATTCAGCTGCTAGGCAAACAATTATCTTTCTGTGAAATTCTTTATCTTCATTAGTGTTAACGTACTTTCTGTGTGTCAGACCACCTGCTTTTCAGAGTTCCATAAAAGTATTTCTTAAGGGCCCAAATTTACCCAGCCTGTAGCTGGGTGAGCTGGAGGGAGTGAGGTAGACCTACTACTCACATAATGCAATTACCAAGCAGAGCTGCAGTTCTTATCCTTCAGGGCCAACATACCTCATAGGAATCACAGAAATAGTAAGTAGAAGCCTTGTTGAATAATAAGATAGAAGAGGAGGAATCTGAGATTGTTATGAGTGCTGTCTTGGCAGAGAGTCATCAAGAATTTGGGGTGGTCTATGACTTGCACATAACTTTATTTCCCAGAACCTCAAATGTGTGATTTGCAGTGCCTCCTGTGGTTTAGTGACTGCTGGAAACCAGTTCTGTCACTTCAGCACAGAATTTTGAGTAAAAGATAAAAAAAAAAAAAAGAGCTTTCAGTTGCTTCATGAGTGTTGGGACACCCAACTAGATTTTCTTTGACAAAAGGGACAAGAGTGATGTAAGGAAAATGCTTTGCACTAGAACGTCTTCCAGACCTCTCTGAAACCTTGACTTGCAGGGTGAGCTGGGGAAAAGGGAGTTCTGGGTACAACAGGCCAGTCTGTCGGAGTCCCTGATGGCAGCACTCTGCAAACCCACTCCTTGTTTACTCAGTGATTGCTCCTGCCCTTGCTTTGCAAAAGGGAGGAAGGGAAAAGGGAAGGTAATGTGACCTTTGGTATTTTGAAATAACATGATAACTATGCACATCTTCAAAGGACATGGCTGTTGAAGAACAGCTGGGGATGGTGGTGGGAACAGCCTCCCCCTGACATTCAGGCCTGGTGGAGTAACCAGAAGAACCTGCAGAGCTCGTGTGAAGCAGTGGGGAAAACTAGGAGTGGCCAGAACAACCTCATTGTCCCCTTTCATTATATCTGAGATTGACCTTTATTAGTTGCCTCTGGGTATGGAATGGGCTGAGCTGAAGTTCTTCAGAGGAGGTAGAACCCAAGCACCCATGCAAAGCATGTTAAAGGAGGAGGGAGGGTGAACAGGAAAGCCAAAGGGAGATTGCAATGAGTGCTGATGCTCTCCCTTTAGGGCCCTGACTAACCACTGCAGAAGCTAAGCACACTTTTAAGGACTCAGCTTTCCAACATCTGGGTAGAACAGGAAAAGGTTATTACTCCTGTTTGTGTGAAACAGGAATGGTGAAGAAGACATTTGAATGCCTCTGAGGATGCTGGTCAGAGAAATTAAATTCTAATTATCCACCAGAATCACTGCTTAATGGAAATTGAGGGGTTTTGCAAACACCAGCTTTTCTGGAGGTGGGAGAAAGGGATGGAATACATTTCATCTGAAAGGAAGAAAATCCAAAATAAATATTTTGATTCTTGAAAAAAAGAAAATAACATCATTTCCCATTTCATGCACGATAATTTTTGAACAGACTACTCACAAAAGACAAATCATTAGGAGAGAGACAATCAACCAAAAACTGAAAGCATTTGACTGAAAGCAACCATGAAGAAAAAAAAAAAAAGTTAAGTTTGTGTTCTCTGAGGAGATCTTGTGAAACATCACAAGATGTTGCCTTGGCAGGGGAATTGGACTAGATGAACTATGGAGGTCTCTCCCAACACTGAAAATTCTGTGATTCTGTGAGCACCACCAGTATCGATAAGGTCTCTCAACATTGTGAATGTATAAAAGCCTTGATCATCAAAAATAAGCTGATTGTTGTGGGAAGATGGCCTACATATGAAGGTTTTGGTCAAAGAAAGGATTCCCAAATAAATATCTTCTGTAGTGCATTAAGAATAGTCTGTGTGCAGCACTCAGAGAGAATTTTTACTTATAGTCCAGCCAAATTCTTCATAGGGTCCTTATGACATCTGATCTTATAGACAGCAGTCCATGAGCAGAACCTGAGATTAATGGTAAGATAATATGTCTCATATTACATTTATAATTTATTCTGAATTTGTGACTGAGTGCTTCAAATTCCGTGGGGATGTATTCTGTGTTTCACCTCTTCACAGTCCTAAGAAAGGCTGGAGGTTTGTTTATTGAGTACACCATTTCTCTTTCAAGCACAGAAAAGAAGTCAGTGGAAGATGAAAGGAGGCTTGACTCCTTCCAACGTGCTCTCCTGCTTGTTTTTCCCTCCCCTCCATACATTGCCGAGTGCAGTTGGAACAGGGTAAGGCAGATGACTGCCAATGTTTGCTCCTTAAAATCACCCAGCAACAGAAGGCTACTGCTTTCCAGCACCTATAGAGCTATGGTATAGCTTTATAGCCACAAGGAGGGAGCAGTGTTTGGAAACAACATTCTTCCCCCCCCCGCTTCTTTTGAGGCAAAAATAAGCGTGGCTGGCCTACTCTGATAGGGCTGTCAAGGACAACGTGGAAACTGAGCCTAAACATGTACATATGAAAAAATCTGACACAAATAAGTGGTATTAATACTTTAAACTCATACATATAGAGAAAAAAAAGACATTTAAATAATACTGTAAATACTTATTTGCTGTAAATGGGAGTTATTTTTAATGTAAGAAGAATTTGGTAACTCACAACCCTCTCAGCATCAAGGCTGAAGACATAACATACCTATGGCTTCCTTCAGAGCAGCTACCATGGCCTGCAGGCATGTTCAGGTCCTCCAAGACTAGAGATGGCCAATTTGAAGGTGGAGTAGCCTCACCTTGCTGTTCCTGCTAATGCCTCTGGCTCTGCCATCCTTCCCTGGGGAGGTGTAGTGACCTTTGAGGTACAAGTTGGGCATCTTGCATAGCTACAATTATTTGCTAATAGTGATCATAAAAAAAGGGAAAAAAGAGCATGAAACACCGTGTTCTTGCCCTTTAATATTGGCCTCTTGACATGTCTTACAAACACAAAAGAATGAGGTTTCACAAGAACCCTGGGAGATAGGGAACAGACCCTTACAAAGGAGACCCAATGCTACAAGACACCAGCTAGGAAAGGTGTCAGGACAGAGGTTTGTTTCTGGGGAAAGGTAATCATTGTTTTGGGAAACCTGACAACTGTGCTGGAGGAAAGAGGCTGGTGGTGCATGGACATGTGTAGGCAAGCTCTCTGCTGACAGGGGAGAGCTTCGGCACCCGAATCCAGCCATCAATCACACTGAGGCCATGTGTGCACAGCGAGCACTCGGCGACCAGACAGAGCAGGCACATGATGCAACGGGCACAGGTGTGCAGCAGACACCAGGGAAAGGCAGCAGGGCTTTACATGCATAAAGCCTGTTTTGTCCAAAGTTCTCAAGGTGGTTTGCAAACATTAATTAATTCTCACAACTCCCAGGGATGGTAGGCAAGGCAGTGTCACTGGCAAATTAATTTCATAGGTAGTGTCTTTGATATCACACGCTCATGTGCTCGTTGCACAGGATTTGGTGCATTACATTATTTCCCCAGCACACCTGCTGCCCTTCAGCTGTTCTGCGTAGCAACCTGGATGAAATTATTATTACTTCTATTATTATTATTGCTGTTGTTACTGTTATTATTAACATTATTACGGCAGGACCAGTGCTATTAAGTGGATACCTACATCCGAAGACAAAGTCATTGCCTCAGAGAGTTCATAATCCAAACAGGCAAGATCTGTATTTGTGCAAGTCTGTGCTTGCACTCCAAGAATGCTGGCTGTAAAACACCTCAGTAAATTTATGCTAGGATTGACAAAGGTTGGTCTGTCTGCAGGTTTTTTTGTGCAGCTCTGCATTTAATCTGTGTTACGGGCACAAAAAAAGTTAAAAAGTTCTCACCTAAAGATCTCCTGAACTAAGACAGTGTGGTGCAGCCACTTAAGAGCCATGTTGACAGGCCTTGACAGCAAGCAAATATGATGTCAGTAAAGAGAACTGAATATGAACAGACAATTTTGTCAATAAACAGCCTTCTCATAGAAAATTTTCAAAATGAAATTTTGAGGTGTTTTTCACTTTTAGAATGAGCTTAAATGGAAAAAAGAGTGGAAAAAGATGAAGATAAATTTTCCATAGTAATTGAAACTAGCAGGAAATGGAAATTTATCAGCCAGATCTAGCTAACATTTACTGGGCTTGGGCACAGGCATATTACAGATTTGATTTTACCAATCCAGGGACTCTGGACATTTAATAACATGCTTCAAAGCTTTTTTCTTCTTTCCTCCCCTCTTTTCTTCCTGTTAGTATTTGCTTTATATTTTCCTTTTTTTTTTTCTTTTCCCTTTTTACATCTATTCCCTGTCAGGTGATCCCAGTTAGGAGATACAGATTGCTTCCCTCAGCTGGCCTAAGGCATGCATAAAAAAATGAGCCACTTTCATTCAACAGGATATCTAACCTCTTCATGTGTACTGATATATCAGGGCTTTTTAATGTGTGGCATAAATATTTATCTACTGGATAACAGGATGCAAGTGTCATGGTTTGCAGCATTGCAGAGCTGACCTTCAGTTTGGAATTCACATGTTTCTTCAGTAATTTATACCACAGGTTAAACTTACACTTTGTCTTTTCTGTCTGTGCCCTGAGGAAAAGCAAATAGTCCAATGTCAGCTCTAAGGAATCTGGGCTCTGAGTCACATCTCTTCTGAAATTGTTCAGTTCTCTTTATTGAGCCTTGAACTTCAGAGAAGAGAGTCCTGGTGGCATCATATCAATAGAGATATTCCATTTATTTGTGATATGGTATTCTGAGATTTGGTTGACTGCTGATGCTGCCATGGCTTCCATTTGGGCCAGGTCCTTGAACTGAAGAATTGAATTCTGACAATGTTAATTTTTTTCTATCATTGTAGATTGCTAGATGGTTTGTGTAGATCACAAGTAACACAGGTGTGAGTATGCTCCCTTGTGGTAAGCCATTTTGCTGTCACATTATTTACTCCATTTTATTCAAAGTTCATCATGAAATAATTTGTTTTCTAATAAAGATTGTATCAGTCACAGTCTGTGATGATCTTTCAGTAAGATAAGCATTTTTGGCAAGGCATCCCATCAACTCAAATAAAAAAAGGAAGCAGAGGTGCTATTTTATTTTCTCACCAATGACACTGTGCTGAGAATACCCACCAAGCTCTGGAAGCTCCAGGTTCAATCCCTCTTCTGCTTAAGGGGATTTGAACTTGTCTCTCTACTTCCCTGACTGCTCTAACTGCTGGGATAAAGAATATTCTAGGGCAGGGCATTCTCAGTTCCTCATATTGAAACCATTTCACTTTGCATAGGTTAATTAAATATTCATGGGAACAGGAAGATGGCAAGCCTATGCAAATGACTATGTATTTTCGTGGTATAGTCTTTCATTTGGAGGCAGCGGCCTGGCTTCCATTATCCACATCAATGAATACTTAAATGAAAAATACAAGAAACATTAGTAGAAGCAGGCACAGGAACTAAGGACTTCCCCTTCCAGGTGAATACACTAACCACTAACTAGAAATCATTCTCCCCGTGACACAGGAAATAGTTAAATATGTTATACAAATAAAACTGCTCCAACAAGAGAACTTCAGACAGGTCTGTCTTGAAACCTTGCACTGTGAATATTCACCCATAACTTGAGACTTGGGTTCAAGTTCCTTGAGAAGAAACTATGAGCTTTAATTACCAAGGTGTGTACAGTCCATCCCTGGTTAAAAAAAGGGCATTGCCACTATTTCTTGCTCTTGCTTGCCTGCTTAATTTTTTATGCCTTTTTAGGTGATCAAAGGGTGGTTGTGTTGATGAATGGTGTATTTGTTTTGTACAATGTTTGTTCTGTACCATATTTGAATATTGCTCTTTTTGGCTGAGTCAGATGGATGGCTTATTGCCTTCTGCACATGCTTCATAATAGCAGCTTTCCCACCACTAGCAGAGTGTGCTGCTGAAGGGAAGCTTGTGCTTGTGTTGTTGCTGACTTCGCTGAATGGGGCCTTTGACAGGGAGGAAGAGGCAACTAAGAGGTATTATTGATCTTTTATCTTTATGGCCTCTAACCTTGATGTGCCTGTGTCTTGCACCCACCAGAGAAGAGCAGGTAAATAATGGTGTAGTTCTCTCTCTGTATAAATAATAAAGAAGAGCATGTGGAGTCACCTCTTGCCTTTTTGGTCATTGACCTTTGCATCAACTTTCCAACTAAACTTCCTCGTTATCAATCCTAGTGAGACTTATTGGACAGATGAGTTTGGGAAAACCCACTAGCTAGACCTTGCAATTGAAATAAGAGGAGAGACATTTAGGATGGATTTATTTGGTTTACATGTCTAGATTTTGATAGCAGAGGGGCTGCAGGAGTGGTTCCATGAGGAACCAGAAGCTGTATCCATGCTGGACAGAGCCAGTTCAAGTTGGCTCCAGGACAGACCCACCCCTGGCCAAGGCTGAGCCAGTCAGTGACATTGGCAGCAACAATATATTTAAGAAAGGATAAAAAATGCTACATAGGAGCTGTGAGGCAAAGAAAAAAAAAGTGAAGAAATGTGATATACACAACCCTCTAGACATCCAGATCAGTGAAGGAGCAGGGGGAAGATGTGCTTCAGGTGCTGGAGCAGAGATTCTCCTGCGGTCCTTGGAGAAGACCATGGTGGAACAGGCTGTCCCTTTGCAGCCCATGGAGGACCACACTGGAGCAGAGATTCACCTTACAGCCCGAGGAGGATCCTGTTCAGGCGGATGTACCTGGAAGGAAACTGCAGCCTGTGGAGAATCCATGCTGGAGCACACATCTGGCTGGAACCACAGACCATAGGGAGGAGTCCATGCAGGAGTAGGTTTTCTGGCAGGACAAGTGAACCTTTAGGGAGCCATGCTGGAACAGTTTGAGAAGAAATGCAGCTCATGAGAAGGACCACAGTGGAGAACTTCATGAAGGATAGTATCTCATGGGAGAGACCCACACTGGAACAGGGGAAGAGTGTGAGGAGAAAGGAGCAAGAGGGATGAAGAGCTGTGAACTGATCACAACCTCCATCGCCCATCCCCCATGGCCTCTTTGAGGAAGCAGGGGGGGAAATTTTAATTTTGTTCTTATTTCTTATTTCCTATTCTGATTAATTTGCAATACGTTAATTTCCCTAAGTCAAGCCTGTTTAAACCATGACTGTAAGTATGCCCCTGTCCTTATCTTGACCCATAAGCTTTTAATCATATTTTCACTCCCTGTCCTGTTGAGAAGGGAGGGTTATAGAGCAGCTCGGTGGGCACCTGGCAGCCAGCAAAGATCAACCCACCACAACAGGTTTAGTGTCATCTCATTTTAAGTATCTACAACAGAGTTGTCCCCACCTGAGCTAATCTTTACTTCACTGTCAGTCAGCAAAGAGAGACAAGATTTTTTAGAAGGCAGTTCATCTCATCCTAATGGAAACATAAATACAAAGCAGATGAAACTTATCTTTTAAGCTTCTGTTGCTCTGTTGGCTGTCAAGAAAGCCGGGTGTCTAACTTAGATGTAGGTATCCACATCGTAGCTGTCTAGAGTTTAGTAAGATGGCTCTTTCTTCTGTATTTCACTATTTCATCAAGGTTTGTTTGGGATCTGTGATTCTGAATGCCCTGAAAACTTGAGATGGTTCCGCATATACCCAGTGGCAGAAAAGCTTTGCAAAGAGAAAATACCAGTTGAGTTCATAGACACAATTCAGGGCAGCGCTGGGAGTCCCTGGTAGCAGAGAGCAGCTCTGTGTGGCAATACTACCCCACATGCAGAGGCAAGTCTGATTCTTCAGCCAGGTGCTGGAATCATAATAAATGGCCTCCGAAATGCTGATTAGCTCAAGTGCAAAATGACACTGATACAACCGTATTCCAGAGTGAGCCTGTTCACACTCAGCTGAGGTATCTCTTCCTTCCCTCCCTTATATACTGCAGAGGTACCAGAGGCTTTAGGACACCTGGACCTCACTGACAGATGGATCTCAAATGCACCCAGGGCATGAACCTCATTTCAAAAAGCAGCAGTTACTTTCTCACAGCCCTGTATATCTTTAGGGCTAAATTGTTGCTGAAACATATCAGTGTTCAAGAAGATACAAACTCAAAGGAAACAAGTGTCATGTACTATCTTTGAATATTTATATAATTCCTATTTTGAAATTAATTATTATCAGATTTATTTAACAAAACATAAATATGCTCACATCTTGCTATAATCCCTATATTTTCCTCAGTCAGTAGACCATACTTTTGTATTTTCATGAAAACTTGAACCACCAGGATGAACCCGAGCACACTGATAATGCTGTTTCATTTGGAAACTTGGAGGTGCTTCCCAAAGGCATGATGCATCATTTCAAATGTTGCAAAGCTGAATCACTGACACTGATGTGACTAATCCTAACGATGTGCTTTGATTCCATAATATGTCTCTGTAAAGTTTGACATGTTTGATACATTTATTTCAGCATTCCAGTATACTTTCTGTTCCCACAGTGAGTCTACTTATTGGGAAGACAAATTGCTTGTGGGAAAAAACGCAATGCAACCCTTGAAAAACAACTAGCTAATTTTCCTTTAAATTTGCCTATGGACAAAATTTTGCCATCATCAATGGGATGCAACTGCCATTGCCTATACTATTTGTATATCCAAAGGCAAAATTTGTCCCTATCTATCAATCTACCTACCATTTTATCTACTATCTGTCTGCTTTACTCTATTAATTAGTTAATGTTTGTAAAACACTCAAAAGATGTAAAGCCCTATAGAAATGCTAAGTATTATAATTATTGTTATCTGACTGCTGTATCTCCTTACCTATCTAGCTATCTACCTTCTCTATCTATTATAATAACAATAATACTTAACACTTATATAGTGTTCTTAATCTTCAAAGTACTTTACAAACATTAACTAATTAATCTAATCTAGTCATCTTGCAAACAACTTCTTTAACAAACCAGTGGTTGTTTCTGTAAAATAAAATTCTTTGCAAAATAGAAGAATTGTACTTTGGAGGGGGGTGATGTTATTTTGTTCAGGTTTGACTATGATAAGGTAATAAATATGTATAAAAGCAAAGCAGCAAGAAGATGGATTAGAAAAACTCCATGACCAGGTGATATACAGTTTACAACATGTTGCAAGCAGCTCCAGACCATGAAGATATCTCCTGGCCAACTTATTCCTGAGTTATGTGCTATCTTAGTTTTAATATAGAGACTTCGTGCTACAGAAATGTGATTCTTCCTCCCCCTCCCTTTTTTTTTTTATAAAGAATCATGAAAGTTTTCTACAAGTTACCTTTCTCCAGATTATTTTCTAACCAGAAGCAAGGCCAGGGCTGTCAAATGGAACAGCTCAAGTTGCGCCCTTGAATCCCACATCTGCAAAGGTATTTAACCACCTTTTTTGTCTTTATAGAAACTGTGGTGATGGTGACTCAGAATTTTCAAAGTATGCAGAAAGTGCAATAGGGTGAAGGGGTACAAAAACATTGAGAAGAAGAGATGAGGTTCCTTTGAAAACAAGTGCACCCCTAATACTTCTATGGACCTTCATATAGGCTCACCCTGGCACTGGGTAAAGGCAATGATCCATGTGTATTTTCACAGCATCCTAGAGGTGTGATGTAAAATCAAAATCATGTGCAGGCTTTTTTTTTGGACAGATATACAGGTTACCTTTGTTCTTCTACACAAATGAAGGTCACATACTCAGATCAAGCACTGCCTGATGATTGTCATGTAACTGCCTGACTTGGGTTTAGAATGTATTCTTCAAGAAAAAGCTTCTACAGAGAGGGGTAAGAGACCTGTCCTGTGCCATTTGGTATTGGGTCTACAAATCAGTCTGGGCCCTTTCACATCTGGTACTCAAGGTACATCTATAATGAAAGCCTATCCAGGCCTTATGTGGCTTAAAATAGCACCAGAGAGCACAAAACTAAAAAAGTCAAATAGAAAGAAGATTCTGTTTTCCACTTGATGAAAGTTTTTCTCTTTTATTTTTTTTTCTCTCCTTCTTCTTCTTCCTCTTCTTCCTCTGGTATTTTTCTATCTGTCCTATTTATTTATGTAGATAAGAAAATTGTACAGGGACAGTTCTGATAAGAGCTAACCTAAAAATGAGTTAGGATTCTCCACTGAGCTCTTCCAAGCCTGGTAAGAGGCAAAACTGACCACTAGTGGACAGGGAATTTTGTCTTTTTTTGTTCTGCCAAAAAAAAAAAAAAAAGCTTGGCAATTTTCCAACATGTGGCAGCTCAGTTAACATAAATCATACCTTCTCCAACTAACAAATCAACCAACTTTTACGTTCCTTTCTCAGGCTCTCTTGTAATCATGGATGCATTTTGCCAGGTACCAGCTCAAAGCACCAGTGTGCTCTCTTTACCACTGCAAGAGATTTCGGAAGTAGAGCTGCCTTTTCTGGAACAGCCTGGATGGAGCTGTCATTCCAGGTATGGTTTTAAATGAAAAATGAAACAAAACAAAGCAGAAAAGTGTCATTAAAAGCAATGACACAAGGTTGAATTCAAATTTCACATCATTCATTCTGTCATCAGGAGTAGAATGGCATATTGACTTGGAGCAATTACGGGCAAATCAGGCTTCCAATACAATCAATGCAATAAGCAGCTGCACTGTTTGTGTTACAAATTCACAGAAGATGATCTGAATACGGTTCTTGTCAGTCAGGCATGGCAGCCAGCTAGGCTGAAATCCAGGTGATACGGGCTCAGCGACACACTCCCTGTGTAACCTTGTACACAAGACCTGATCTAAACCCGACCTTCACTCACATGTTACTTTTTTCTCTTGCAATCTACTGCACAAATACAGTGCTTTGATGGTCTTAAATGTCATACACAGCAGAGCCTGAAAATGAAATTGCTTAGTTAAAGCTATGGATGCAAATGAGAAATATGTACACAGTTAGCATCTACTAATAAGAGATGCACTGAAGTGCAATGTATATATAAACCTATAATTAAGGGCTGAGGTTGCAAAAAACCCTGGGTCAGGAATCTGGGAGACTTTGGCTAGAAAGGGTGAAGACACCACTGAGTGCTTGGAAAACAATTTAGATGCATGTAATACAGAGGTGACACATCTCAAAAGTGGACACATGAAGCTGACACAGAAGCGACTTGGATTCTCTTTAGGGAAGTTATCTTTGGTTTTGCATAGGTTGCATGGGGCTCCCCATTCTCACCTTACACCTGCATTCACTGAAGAGTGTCTTAACAGAGTGCCTTAAATAGAACCACAACTCCTCTTCCTCCCACTACCTCCTCTCACCTCCTCCTCCTCTCTCCTCCTCAGAAAGGTACCTGAAAAGTTTCTTTGGCAAGGGGAAGAATACCCCAACCTTTCTCTGAGCAAATGAAACTCCATGTGCAGAAACACAAACCTCCTGGTTTGTTTGCATTCAAAGCACTTTGCAGAGCGACTGTTACTTATGTGCTCTCCTCGGTGATGCAGAGGAAGACAGAACATGTTTTTAATTGCAAAGCCAAATGGTTATGCATTGGTCCTGTCATGCTTGTGAGAACTTGTTCTTCCCTGGCCCTCCCTCTCCTCCCCGCTGAGACAGCCTTGCCAAAACCCTGTTTGTGAGTGGTCACAGGGAAAACACGAAGCCTTGCAGGGATTTGGGGAGTACACGTCAATCTGTCAGAGGTGTCACCAGAACTGGATATATCTGCTGATCTGTTACCACTTGTTAATTATGGATTCAGCAGCTAATTGTCATAAATCTTGGGAAGAGATGTGGAATGAAACAGAGTTCTGAAAGCAGCATGGCCTGGATAGGTTTGCACTCAGCAGGAACAATCATCTCTGTGCCAGGGCTCTGCTGCTGTGTGATGCCTCGGTGAATACCTGTATTGTTACAAGTGCCAATTTATTCCCAACAGCATTTCTGACATTCCTTAGCAGGAATGGTGAGTGTCCAGGGCTGTAATACACTGGATTGTTGAAGGATTTTTGTTTAATAAACCCAGTGATGCTGGTAGTCACAGCCAAACAGATGTTTTACAGGATGAAATCTTGCACATTCATCAGGCTGAATTTCTGGTCCACCCTTCAGACAGCAAAGCAAAACTGCCAAGCAGGACGGAGGTCTCATGGCTTGACTCTGCAAACCCACAAATCAGGCAGTACCTCAGTGAGGATCCAGATTGCTGCTAAAGATGGTCTTGAGCGTTAGCATTGAATATTCAGCCAGTCAAGAGTTTGAACTAGAGAAGAAAGGGATTTAGCAATTTTCATGCAACTTTAGGTATTCTTTCCAACATTTCAGTCATGTCTACTTACCCTACACCTTACACCAGCTGATTTCAAGCTTTCTGTGCATCTTGAAAGCTACAGTTCAGGGTGGAAAGGGTAAGACCAAGACTTCAACATCTCACAGGCATCTAATTTACTTAAATGCTGAGCACCTTCTCAGGAAATCAAGTCCCTTCAGGGTATCTGCAGTTGAGCATCCAAAAATAGCTGCGTGAAAGTTTGGGACGGTTTAAGGATCACAGGCTCTGTATTCATGTGAACCAGAGTTCAGGTAAAAGATCAGAACTAAATTTCTGTTATTGATCAACTGGCTTGTTATTTGTAGAGAGTAGAATTAAGGTTGCATGCAGAAAAAATGTATATTAACAAGTAAATCTAGACTTTCAGAAATTTTGTTCTAATTTTTATTTCGTAGTCCTTTTCCTGTTTTTAACCAGTTTTTGAAAGGCTGTCATCAAGTCTTATGTTTTTATCTAGAGCAAGATTACCAACTTCTTTTGGACATAGAAACTAGTATCTGTCATATATTCCACTGAAATCTGCCAAATTTTCCAGGTAGAAAGACACAACAATCTATTTTAAGACTGGTTTTCACTAAAGTTGGCTGAAAGCTCCACAGTGGAATGTTTGTTTATTTTCCCAGCTGAAAAAGCTGATTCATGGTAATTCAAACATTTTGCTGAGATGGGTCAGTTTTGATTCAGGTGTGACAAACTCCAAGCAGAGTACAATTAACCTCTAATGACTGGATTTCCGCTGGGAACTAGACTTGCAAGACACTGTGGGCTGATGGGAACCTTCTCCTCCGAGCACGTCAGCACATCAGGATAGTTGTTGCCGGCAGGGAATGAGGAACCTGAAAATGTTTATACATTTCATGTTTAAAAGTTTTGATGTTTCTTGCTGGATGGAAAAGGAGACAGAAAGAGGCCAGAACACCATTACTCACTTCTTCCCTCAGCTTCCATGTCGGTCTGTCTAGCTGTCTAAAAGTCAGGAGCAATTGTTTTATCAGGATAAAGGAAAAATAGGGGGTTTCTCCTGAATGAAAAAGAAACTTAACATTAAAATACTGAAACCTTCTCTACAGAGAATGAGTCCCCTTTACAAAATACTCGTAACTATCTATGGCCATTAGTGTTAAAGTCCATTAACTGTTTAGTTAAAAAAGGGTTGATTGCACTAAGGGAAATGTAAAGTTACTTCTTGGGGATTAGGGGTGGCAAATTTGCTTTGTATGTTATTAAACTTACATAAGTGAAGGTCTTTCTGACTAAATTCTGCAATCCACACTTTAATTTCTGAAGGTAAAACCTTTTGTATACCAAAAGCAACCATTTTTCTTGCAGAAGACAGATGCATATCAATAGACACTAAACAAACAAGCAAATGAACAAACAAAAAAATTATCCTTCCACTAATCCAAACCTAAAAAGAAAAGGTAATTGAAAATGAAAAGTGGTTGCAAAACATCTGTTTTGAAATTTCTGCCACTGTGATTTTCTGGAAAAACCTTGAAAAAGACCTGAAGTACCTTCTTTGCTTGGAGTGAGATAATTTTTAGTTCTAATTTCACCAAAAAACCTCATAGGAAATATTTTGGGGTTGACTTAAGGCAAGTTAACTATCGTCAGTCATACCTCCCCTTGTTTTTTTGGTAGAGCATACAGTACCTGCCAGCCCTAGAATATCAACCTCTGCAATAGGATTGATGCAAAATGCCTAATGGACAGGATCCCCACTAGTTTTCCACGGTGGAATGAGTCTTGTGTAGCCTTAGAATCTGAACTAAACTATCAGAAAATGTCCTTTTCTGGGGTGTTAATCTTCCATTTAGTGCTCAACTCCAGGAGAATCTTTGTGGCCCAAAGAACTTAAACCTCTTTCTTTATTCTTGCTGTTGCTCTGGGAAGGCCAAGTAAAGAGCACAAACCCATTCCCTGGTGCAGGTGGTTTCCTTCCAGCACGATCATGTCCCTTTTCCTGCTGCAGATGCTTCCTAAATGTGTGTGTGTTTTGTGTGACAGCACGTGCAGGTGGCTGCACGCTCCTGTAAATCACATCACCTCCTTGCTGACAGGTTCTTGTTCCTCTGGAGTTGGCTGGGTCCCAGCTGTGCTCCAACAAACAGACACATGTCCCAAAGACCAGAGCTGGGTCTTGTTGCTTCCACCTCTGGCAGTCCTTTTCCTTTCTTCTACGTGGAATCCAAACTCAGCGTCTGTCACTGATGACAAATGCAGCAGCCAGGGTGAGACTGGTGTTTAACTTAGTGATGATTTAACACTTTGCAGACTGCTGTCCTGGGTGATTATACATTCTTTGCATCTGTCTGGCTCGAAATATGGAAAATTAATTAGTAGCAGAAGGGTATAACTTTGCCAGTCATTAACTGAATTATAAGTAAGTGTTTTCTTTGTCTGGCAATATCTTACCTTGTCCTTGTGCCAAAAATATCTCATAACTTGGTATTATATTCTCTGAAGACAACTTTTTCAATGACTTTATGAGCGAATACTGTAATACCAGTAGGAGAGGATTTTTAATTCTTTCATTTTTTTGGTGTTGATGAAAGGGGACACAGTTACATTTCTGAAAGTCATGTGTTTGGAACCAAAAGCTGTTATCTAATTCAATTTGCCTTTTTAATTGCCAATGAAAAAATAAAAAAATCCCAGCTACCAATGAAATAAAAAAAGAGAAAACAAGAAAAGGGGAATATTTTCTAAGTCTAGGTGCTTTATTTACTTATTTTCTGATGCAAATCGAGATTCTGCAGATGTCTGTGGAAGAAGAGACAGGTTTATCATCTGTCTCCAGTCTTTGTTTTATAGTGACTGGTATTACATGCGAATGTCTTCCATCTTCATATTTAGTACAAAGGCTGATGTAGATTGATATGTGTCGCAGTAAAACAAGCCAAAAAAAAAAAAAAAGGTGAAAGACAAAAGAGAAACAAAACCCCAACCCTTCATTTGTTGCTCTGGGCATGCTTTTAGAAGGCTGTTATAAAACAGACAGCTCTTAATTTGCCTGATGTCCATTAGTCAACATAGCTGCAATTGCATTATCTTTCCTCCACTTGGGCCTTAATGTCTTGTCAAAGCTTTCCCCTTCCATCATATCTGGAGGTCTATAAACCCAGCCGGCTTTGGATGGCAGGAGGGAGTTGAGGATGTCTCCTTTTGACTCGCTTGTTTCTCTGGAGCAGTTATTTTCTGGTTGCTGGATGTTTAACTGCTCATGCTTTTGGCCATAGGTATAAAACCCAGCTCATGGGAACCAGAGGTGGATTTTTAGTATGACACACACGGGCCAGGCAGAGCATTTGCTGCATAATGAATGCATTGTCTATTGGCTCATATAACTAGGGAATGGTCTGAGGGGATGTCCAAAATGTTTCTTGTTCCCCTTGCGTGTGGAGGCACACGGCATTCAGCAGGCTCTCTGCTGCAAATCGCCCACGAGTACCTGCCTGCTTTCAAAATTAATCAGTGTTGACTTGGAAGCACTTTCATCTGCAAAAATCTTCTTTTAGCCACCCCCTTTCTCTTTCTCATGATGAGACAAGCTACCCTGGATGCTACAAGTAGAGTGGAGGTGCTGTCTAGACAGCCAGAGCATCCCCAGCTGTGTCTGTGAGTATGAGACTTGCCATGCATACAAGGTGTTCACAAAAGAGGCTCTTGGCAGGCTCATCTCCCACTCCCTTGCCGAGTCTTCCAGCCACAAAAGCCACATCTAGTCAGTTGGATATGCTTTCAAATGTCAATGCTTGGACTGATTAGCAAAGACAAGAAATGATCTTGACTGCGGCAAGGCCAAAAATTGTCTTTTTGGCAAAGGGTTCGAGCATGTTGGTCTGTGTCGACTTCACTGAGTTTTCTTGCCTTGCAACACAAAGTGATCTGAATTTCTCATTGCTAATGAGTCTTTATGGTGTCCCTTTTGGGACCACAGAAGACCTGCTTAGAGGGGATGTCTGAAGGTCACCAGTCCAACCTCCATCCTGAAGAAGACCCAACATCAAAGTAGGCCAACCATGGACTTCTCTAGATGAGTCTTGAAAATCCCCACAGATGGAGATTTTAGAGCTTCTCTGGGCTATAACCTGCTGGTCAGAACTCCTCCTAATGTAACTCTACAGAGTGTTTATATTCATTGTTGTCTGACATTCAGTTTGGTATCCTCTTTGAAGCTGGGATTTTATTCAGCTTGTCCTCTACCTACTGGCTCATGGGGTTATTCCACACCAGGTGCAGAAATTTATATTGTATTTTCTGTACTTCATGAGGTCTCTGCTGCCCTGGTATTTAAATTTCTACAAACCTGCTTGGCTTGAAACTCTACTGTTCAGGTTATCAACTAGTTGTAACATGCTACTTGCCAGCTGCTAAAGGGACACTGAGCCAATATGGCAATCATTTAAACTCAGTATTAGGCCAATTTTCAACTTCTCTAGCAGTTTATTCCTTCTTCAGATTCCTAATGATAATGCTGTGGGTGACAAATATGAAAGATATGTAGTATCTACTGCTCTTCCCTTGTCCTTACAGGCAGCCATTTAATTACAGAAAGCAATCAGATTTTTTAACAATGACTTGCCCCAGACAAATCTATGTAAACTGTTCATGGTTGCTTCTTGTCTTTCAGTAGATTGGAAATGGACACCAAAAGGATATGCTCCCAGATTTTTCCAGGGCCTGAGTTGAGACTGACCAATATTCCCTGATCTTTCCATTATTCATATAGTCATTATATTAACATTTTCCATCCTTAAGGATTTGCTGGCCTGAATTTGCCATGATAGACAGCGACCTTGCAATCACATCAGCCAGCGTTTGCAGCATCTTCAGTTGAATCCCATCTGACTCTAGTGCTTGAATACATCCAGTTTATTTGAGTTTTTCCTCATTTCTTGCTGTCGCACTATCCCTCTCCTTCCTAAACCATGCTGGTGGGAGTCAGATATTGGCCCAGTCACATTTCATCAAGACTGAGGCTAAAAAGTCAAGAAGTATTTCAGTCCTTTCCATACCATCCATACTAAGTTGTCTCCCATATTAATAAATAAATGAACACTTCATCTGAATTTCCAGTCACAGGCTCATGGATTCATTTGTTGTTTCCTTTTATGCTCTTAGATGGTTTTAGCTTCAGCTGAGCTTCAGCCTTTCTAACATTATCCAGGCTCTGAAGTATTAACTCCATCCTGACACAAGAAAGAGCATCTGAAGGCATAGAATTTCCTGAGACCTTTGCCTGTGGACCAGCGAGCGTGCTCTTGCAGCTCATCCTGAAGATGCAGAAAGACCCACCAGGTCTTACAACTTTACATAGAGGTTTTTCAAGAGGTTTGTTTTATGGTTGACGTGTGAAGCCATACAGTTCCTTCCCCTCTCTGTGTTCTGTGTGTTGGGAAGCCACCTCCCCTCAGTATGGTACTTGCAGAAAATGTCTGTCTGGTTGAGGGGGAAGTGGGCTTGCAAACCTTCCTTTGTTCAAGGCACAAAGGAGAAGGGGTGGCTTGTAGTCAGCAGCAAAACGAGGGGAGGCTCTCTCCTCTCTTCAAAGGGCTTCCTCTTCCCCTTCTCTCTGTATTGTGAATTCTTTAAAAAGACCACCCTTCCCTTCTGCAGAGTGGAAACATCAAAGGCAGTGGTGTGGTGGGGTATTTCCTTGTGAACGCCGACTTACCTTACAAAGGTGAGGAGTTCACAAGAGGTTCTCTCTTATGAAGCGTGTTCTGGCTGCCTGGCTTTGAATGCTGAGCTCACTGGGAAAAGGTTATTACATCTTCAGGCAAGCAGCTCTGCTGCAAAGCCAAATCTCTTCCTCTTCCTCCCACTTTCTACTTATCCAGCCTTTTATTATTTTGTTTTATTTTATTTTATTTTATTTTATTTTATTTTATTTTATTTTATTTTATTTTATTTTTTATATGTTATTTATTTTATTTTGCATCTAATTAAATTTTATTTTTTATTTTATCATTCCATTTTCATTTATTTCATTTCATATTTAATGTAATTCAACTTCATATTTATTTATTTTGTTTTGGGCAATGCTAAAACATTTTAGGCCTTGAGGGTTTTGTAAGTTTTTATTTTTGTATGGAGATAGTTGCAGGTAGTCACAAAAAATGACATGCAACAGAAAAATAAGATTTCCCACAAAAATTTGATTATAAGAGATGCAGTCTCCTGTTTATTAAGGTACATTTACACATGGGAAAATGAATTTGTCCCATACCAGGATATAGGGAAGAGATAAGTTTGTTCATGCTCATTGCAGCACAAACATTTGATTGTTTTATTGGCTAATAAACTTAGCAAGAACTGTCAGCAATCAACCAGTTGTATCAAATTTTTCTTCCATGAGTGGGAGTTTAAGTTTAATATCATTAGAATAGCTCCAAAAGACTCGATATCCTCCTCGTTTAGGGCAAACTTGGTGGCAATTAAAACAAAACTAAGCTGTAGGATTCTCTTTTTTCTCCCTTTGTGTGATTTTATTCTTAAGGGCAGAGCTGTTAACCACAAAATCAGTGGCTAAAACCTCTGTCTGTAGCCAAGGACAAGGCGGAAAGACACTCTTCAGCCCATCACTCCACATCTTTTAATGCTTACTCTATGAAGTGAGATGTATATAAATATATATATCAAAAATATAAAATATATTTTTTATATATATATATGTAATTTTTGGATTTCCTGTAAAGACAAACAATGAGTAAAAATTCCTTTTACCCTTAAAACTCTTGAGGCTGTGCCTGCATTGCTTACCTTGGAGCAAATACACTAGTTCTTTTATCCCATCATCTGCCCCATGTTTTTCTGGAGTTTCCCAGTCCTGCTGCAAGATCCTGCAAGGATCATTCATCTCATCAAGTTCCTACCCCAGCACTGAAGCACGCTGGAAGGCAAACTCAGACTGGTTTTTATAGTGACAAAGTTTTAAAGAAGGAAAGATAAGGGTGGAAACCACTGGGAACTGAGATTTACCAAAACCACCCAGGATTTCAGTGTGAGCATGTTATCCCACAGCAGCCAAGTGAGGATGACAGCTTCCAATACCATGTGTCCCTAAGTCTCAGCACTAAAGTGACATTTGGAATTCAGCTATCTAGACATAAAAAGAAGAGGATTTGTTCTTCACACCCCCTCACCCTCCCTACAAATCACAGTATCTTTCTTATTCACATGCCAATGTTTGGTTAATTGTTGGACGTGGTGAACCTAGAGGACTTTTCCAAACTTAATTATTTTATAAATCTATGATTCTAAATATGATCTCCAACCAAGATGCCTCAGAGCCCAGTGAGCCTAGTGATTTGTTTCAAGGTAAATCCCAGCTGTGACTCACAGCCTTATAGCAGAATGCATATAAATGCATGTGATCACACTGGAAGGCAGTTGTGCAACAGCAGAGGTGGGGAAAGGTGAAGAACAAATCCTCTCTGTTCAGGTGACAAGCATGAGCCTTGCCAGTCCTGCAGTGCAAAGAACAGAGGAAATGCTTATTAGGAGCTAAACACAAAGGATCTGATTTTAACCCATGTAGTGGAGATTGGACAGAATATGTGAGTGTTTCTGAAGCCAGAGGTGCTGAATTCAGAGGTCTGAATTTAGGGGTCTGTTTCTGAAGTCAGAGGTGCTGAATAGAGGAGCAGATTTCTGCTCTTATCAGCACTTTGGTCTGTGTGTGGTTTCCCCACTGCCATTAGCTCCAGGCACTTTGGAAACTGTATTCCTCCTGCAAGGTAGAGTGGGAAGGGCTGACAAGGTGGGTTAAAATATTGAGTAATGAGCATAATTAATCAAGGGTCTTCTGCAGAATTTCTGTTTGCTGGGTTTGTTGGGATTTGTGTGTGTGTGTGTGTGTTTGTTCTTTTGGGTTTTGTTTGTTTGGTTTTTGTTTGATTTGGGGGGAGTTGTTTGGTCGGGTTTTCGGTTGTGTGGTTGTTTTTTTTTTTTCCCCTCACAGCAATGAACAACGTCCACAGGGCCTTCAGCTGCAGTGTAGGCACTCACAGGTTTTCAGGTCAGAGTACTTGACCTCAAGACTGCTGTCTCTTCAGAATGAATTGCCTCACATTGAGAGGGTTATTAATTGGGAGGCAATCCGAAGGTTGCCTTGTGCTGATGTTATTACCAATAAAGGGTGAGAGATATTCCCTGACTCAACAGATGTGTAGACTAAGAGGATGAGTATCAGGAGGTGAGAAATAAAGGTTATACAAACTATTAGTCCCAAACACCTCTGAGTCTCTATTTAACTAGAGAAAACTCAAAGCTTTGTAGGAAAAAGGGAAAAAAATATTTCAGTGGCCATCCAGCAATGAGCCATCCTAAAGCTATCCAGCTCATCCTGATCCAGTCCTCACCAGTGGCTTCATCCTATACCTACTGTAAGATGCTGAGCTGTCCTTGTACATCTGAGAGGCTGCAGACTGACTGTTTCCCTGACACACAAGAATTAAGCACACAGCAGCTGCACACTTTTAATTTTAAAGGAGAATCATGGAATCACAGAATGGTTTGGGTTGGAAGAGACCTTAAAGATCATCTAGTTCCACCCCCTCCAGCCATGGCAGGGACATCTTACAGTAGAGAAGGGAAAAAATATCAAAATGGAAAGGACAAATAAAACACTTCTGGGAGCAGAATATGGCCTCCCTCTTTCTCTGCTGTTGTTTAGTAACTTGAGGTTGCATTTTGGGCTGCTCTTCAGGAAATTCAACTAACCCTGGTAGGAAAAGCAGTGAAGCATAGCTGGAAGATAAATACATTATTCAAGGAGCAACCACTCCTTTAGGCATTTTACCCCTTGGGGCTGAAAACACTTGAACAAGTCTCATGTCACTTGCATATGATATTACTGCTTTTCCCAAAACACAACTTTTCCTTCCTCAGAGAAAACAATTTTAATTAATTCTCCAAACAACACTTCTGCCAAGTCTAACTGGTTGAATGTATCCATCAAATTCCAGCAGCACTCATCCTGTGTCTTATAAAACTTGTTGTGACTGATTTTCATCCTTTTTGCACTGGTTGTAAAGAGATGAATTCAAAGGCATTCCTTCTCATGCAGGTCCAGATTGAAGCACATGTTTAACCTAAAGACTGTAGTGATGTATTTTGCTGAACTAAGACCTTGTATAGGACAGATGAATCGAGCCTGTTTTGTCATTCTGTTTTTGAGTAAACATTTCTGCAGTGTAACATTAATTATGGATTCTCCACCTTGATTCAGTATCGCATTTAGGCTGCTATTCCCTGTTAAATCATCTTCCTTGACATGCGAAATTCAGGCTGCCTTTGTTAGATTAAAGTCTTTTTATCTGACCTGCCTTTAAGCTTCATCTACTTAGTCATATCACTGGGTAGGTAACAGAAAATTGCCAATATGTCACCCAGTGGGTAAATCAATTCATGAAAGGAGGCCTACTGCTTTTAGATTGACTGCAGAATGGCTCTTTTCTTTTTTTCCAAGCATATCTTCCTCTGCACACCTGGGTATTCCTCCTGAGGGCTCAGGAAAAAAGTTTGAATTGCCTTGTTCTTTATTAGCTACATCCCGTCTCCTTTATATTACAGGTGAACGTGATTTGCTCCACAGTGTGGTGTATTCCTGAGAGAGGTACTGAAAGGAAAAGGGCAAATTATCCTCTCAGTAATGTGGAAAGCAGGAAAAGAGCTAGAAGAAAAATTATCACTAGTAACAATCTGGGATGTTTTCTGCATATGTTTGAGAGGCAACACTCTCCTGAGTGGGGTGAGCATGAGACACAGGTGACCCATTGTTGGAGAAGTGGGACTAACAGTCTCTGAAATGACAAGTTTTCTTGGGTACTGATTCCAGAAGTTTTTAGGAAAAAGAGCACTATTATTTTCAGAAAGCCCACACCCCCCATCCCCCTAAAGAATCAACAATCTATCGAGGGATGTGAATCAGTTAGGGAAGTGTTGGGAAAAAAGTGGAGCATTTCTTATCTGTCCATTGCAAAGTGCACCAAATCTGTAAGGGCTCCATAGGAAGAGACTCTAGAGAGTGGGGTGGAGATGAGTATTTTCCTTGGACAACAACAGGTTTTGCATGAGAATATTTGGGGAAACTGAGGCAAGAAAGGGCATCTGATATCTTGCTGTTTTAACCTATGTACATCACTTATGCCTGACAAAGCAGAGAGATTGTTTGAATCACAGAATAACAGAATGGTTTGGGTTGGAAGAGACCTTAAAGATCATCTCATTCTAGGCCCCTGCCATGGGCAGGGACACCTTCCACTAGACCAGGTTGCTTAAAGCCCTGTCCAGTCTGGCCTTGAGCACTTCCAAGGATGGGACATTGATAGCTTCTCTGGTCAACCTGTGCCAGGGCCTCCCAAACCCTCACATTAAAAATATCTGCCTAATATCCAATCTAACCTGCCCTCTGTCAGTTTAAAGCAACTGAGACTCTATTTGACACTCCTTCATGTGAAAGATGTCGCTATTGCTGATCTCATGTCCCTAAGCAAGGAACTGCCAGTTCTGGGAAAAGCTGGCTTCATCTCCTCAGGATGACACTGGTCATAGAGCAACTGAACTGAAAGGTTTTGGTTCTCAGTAACAGGGCTGCAAATTCGTGGTTCTTAGAACAGAAGGCATCAGTCCAGGGACTCCAAAGGGCAAGAGTCACAATAAATCCTTCTGAAGAGTTTTACAATAAAGAGGGAGCTTTACCAGAAACACATATATTTTAAGTGCTGTGATAGATAGAAGGAAGGAGAAGAGGCAAGACTTGTGATCTCCCTGGTCTCTCCAGTCTGCCTCAATACAGTCTATGAAACAAGACACTGGGAAGCTCAGTTTTCCCAGGTTACATCTGAACCCTGGAAACGGAAATCCTGAGCCAGTGGAGATATTTCTGCCAAAAATGTTTAGCAATAGCAAATTCAATTCTCAGTTTCATAAGACTAATTTTTTACACGATTTTTAAAAGTTGCCTCTCTTTGTAGTGGTTCATTTTTTTCTATTTTTTTTTTTAATGGAAAAAGAGGTCTTCCCCTCTCTAGGAATTTTAAAACTTTGCGAGAAATAAGGCAAAGTACATTTTTGGCTAAAAACTCAAAGTTTTTGAGTAATTACCTCTGACTCTGGTCTAGGGCTTCTTGCAAAGTCTTTGAAAATGCAAAGCAATGTATTCCTGGTGTTATGATCTATGTGTCTGTCAGAGGAAACCAATATAAAATTTTTGAGATTCTTCTTTAGAAAGATTTTTGGACACTGTGACCCTTCTTGTTCTCTCCCTTACAATGGAAATCAGGAGTAGTTCATTAAAATCTGTCTATTTTTTTCAGTGTAAGTGAGAGGAAAATCAAAATGTGTGTATCTGATATACATTAACTTAAAGCCTGCTATTAAACCACAAGTTGAGAAAGACTATGGGAAATCTGAACCCCTGCTGACTTTTGCTAATTCTATAAAGAGTCTATTTAATTTCCTCAGGAAAACAAGGCAAATCTTCCCTTGAGGGTATATACATTTTTGAATGGGCTACAAGTGAGTCCCTAAGGGCTCAGTTATCACTGATCACAGTTTGGTCTGTTGGATATTGCTAAGGGAAATTTAGTGTGATTGTCTGTGATCACTGGCATGTGCTCATACCCATTAGGAGACCTATTCAGCCCACTGACATTTGGTTCCTAGGAGAATAGGGTAGCTGCTCTAAAAACATTTTGAGTTTGCAGGTTTTTTTTCCTTCCCATTCCTTGCCCCTCTCCCTCCCTGTGGCTTTTTTGAGACAGAGGAGCAGATGTTCAAGATCATAAAAGAGCTCGTACGAGGAGCTGCCATACTGGGAAGGCAGTGCTCTATTCTAAGAAAATGCTACATAACAAAACCACTCATCTTCCAGTTTGGTTAATTTTCTCTCTTACTCTGTTCTAAGCAATTGTAGGGGTGACAGAGAAAAGCAATAATATCATTTGCAGCTTCATCTATTGTGCAGAGAAGTGAGCTTTGGATATTTCCCTCTAAACCACATGTGCTTTCAGGTGGCCACAGGTCTGGTCCCAACCCCGCCAGTGGATTCAGGACTGGGTGTGCTGCAGTGTGAGTGTCCTTATCACTCTAACTTTCCTTTACAGGGCATTCCCAAAACTTTCTGTCTCTCTCTTGGAGATGACATTTGCAGTCTTGAGTACTGGTCTCACTGACATCACAGATTAGGGCCAATGCAGATGTGCAGGAAGAACTGGTGTTGGCACTTATATAACTGTTGATAGGGAATAAAAAAACAAATTATAGAGGTGTAAGAGGTAAAATACAGGTATGTCACTGTCAGAGCATTCAGTCCACTGGATGCAAGTAGGAAGCAAGGGCTGATGTTCTACAGTCTCCTGAATGACACACTACATATTTATAGGGATATCTACTGAGTATAAAATAGAAAATTTGCTTTCTAATGTGCAGAATGTGGATCAAAGCCTCACTGTAACCCCTTTTCTCTGGGGTTTATTTAATCCCAGGTATAGTTATCCTTTTCTCAAGATGAGTAGAACTACAGGATAAGATTGAGGGAAACATCCTCTGATAAACCCCACATTAAGTTCTGAGGTTTATTTAGCAAGGAAAAACAAGGTGGGGAAAAGAAAAAATACCAGTTTGGTTAAACCACTGAAACCATCAAAGTCTGTCTTCATTCTTTACATAACCTTCTGGATCTTGTTTAGGGTTAGACCCAAAGAGACCCATTTTTCTTTTCCACTCTTACCTCTCCAGTTTTAATGATTTAGCCATTTCTTTCAGTAAAAGACAGCAAGTTGTGGAAGCCAAACCCAGTGTGGCTAATCCCTACTTGTGTGTTTGCCTCCTGTAGACTTGCCAGATCCCAGTGCTTTGCCTGGAGACTTTCTCCGTTAGAACAGACTGCAAACCAGCTTGTTTTCCTCTTGCATGTGCGTCAGTGAGAAGTTTAGGGCTAGTCTCCAGAAAGGGTGGAGAAACAATCCAGGTGCGAAAATTCATGCATGTAGAAGCTTGCAATTAAAATGTAACCACAGTTGCAGACACCTTTTTTTTTTTTTTTTAAATAGCCGTACCTTTGCCATTAACTGGTTCCAGTTCTTGATTTTGAGAGCTCCTGAAGTTCCAGCATTTATTTAGGTGCTGTTTTGCTGGGCATTTGGTCCAGGAAGCAAAGAAACACAACTCACCCCGAAGCAGCAGGACATCTGCATGAGTGTCTGCTTCTTGCAGAGGCCACAGCAGCCTGACACCATCCATCCATCCCCTGGAATCTGGCATGACTTGGTTTTGTTCCTGAAAATATTTAAACCAGATTTCATGCTGAGGTTTTTTTTGTTCATACATGCTTTCCCCTCTGCCCCACTCTCCTTTTTTTTCTTAAACCCTGTGTTTAACAAAGACTTCGTAATACAGTTGAAATGAAAGAATAAGCTGGGAAAAAGCAACTCTAACCATTAAATGTTTTGGTAGATAAACGAGTTATCAGCTGTTACCTGAATGAAAGGCTACAGACTTGCATCTGTAGTAAATTCCAACTCAGTTAAGTGTTCTAGGTCTTTAGCAATGCCCAAAACTAATGAGGAAAGGAAAGAAAATACAAACAGAGAATTACTTTACAGAGGCTTGGTGTACTCTACCATTCTTGGAAAATTTATCTGAACCTTTTGGATATATAGGAAGACACAGAACTTTGCTCTTTCAAGTGAGGTGGCTTGGCCTGTCATGGTTTAACACATGCTCAAAACAGATGGAAAAAAGTGACTATGCCATGAAAGTCCAGAGATAAATTGGAGGAGGATTAGGAGAAACATCTCGGGATGAGTCCAGGACACTTCTGCACTGGTTTTCTCTTTATCCTCAGCATCCTGAAACAGGAGGGCATTCAATTAATGTTCATTTTATGAAACATTCTGAAGTTTAATTGTGAGAACTTAGAACATCTCTGTAGGTCATTGGCAGAAAGGTCCTGTCTGCAAATACTAAAAATTTTCTATCTGGAAAAGAACTCCACTGCAAAAACAGAGAGACATTCCTTAAACATAATGTGGTTTTCCAGTGGAATTGCTTCTCATCTTCAGAGTATCACCTGTTGCATAAATACATTTCTACAAAGGTAACAACTAGGAATAATCTTAAAAAAAAATCCTTATATTCCCAAAGGCAAAATAGTTCTGTGGTGTGAAGATAGGACTCTCACCTGACACAGTGCCATTAGTTCAGCTGAAGAGAATTGCCTATGGGCTAACATCAAACTGTGATGGATTAGGTTATGTTTTTTTTGCACACAGGTGTCTCTGAGTAACTTTTTGTAAATCTTTGGAGATGGAAAATCAGGGAATAACTTAATCTTGTTGTGTTATTAAAAAGATTTACTGAGCAGCACCCAGTGGATTAATTAGGTGGTCCTTAAAGAGCCTAAAATTTGGGAAGTTGCTGTGTTTGTAAAATCTCTCTTTGCATAGAGGTTTTGTATGAGGGTATTTTTAGTTCCTCTGCTCCACCAGTGTGGGGGTGATAACATGGCAAAGAAGAATACGTTGTTGGTGACTTATCATAATTTTTAAATTACTAGTAACTGTCACATACTACATGCTACTACAAAAGAAACCGATCTGTGCAGTGTGTTGGATAATGGAATGGTGCTAATTAGGAGACAGAGAGAATTATATCAACCCCATATGACTGTCACAAGCAAAACTGTGGAGCAGCCCAGGGAATGGTTATAAAGAGAGTATCATGGTCTCAATGTTGCCTGAAGGCAAGTCTCATAAAGCTTCACTATAAAATTTATCTGACAGATTTCCAGGCAGTAATTATAATTCTGATTTATATGTGTGTAATATCACTTCTATTTTTTTCCTCAAAAGATTATTGGAAGCTTTTTGTTGTATTGCCATGTTTTCTTTCATGAAAATGGAGCCAGGTAGCTGTGATGTCATAGCACTTTCTCAGCATTCTGATTAGACAAGGTTTTGGGATTGTTGGGTATTTTTTTTTTAATTTTCAAAGTGTATCAACCCACAGTTCTTCAGTTTCAATGTCCAATATGCATTGGAACAGGCTGCCCAAGGCAGTGGTGGGATCACTGCCCCTGGAGGTATTTCAAAGATATGTAGATGTGGCACTTTGGGACATGATTTAGTGGCGGACTTGGCAGTGCAGGGTTAACAGTGGGACTTAATAATCTTAGAGATCTTTGCCACCCTAAAAGATCCTATGATCCTAAGTCTATACAAGATAGTTAAACACTTCTTTTCTGTACTGAGACTTATGAAGAGTTATGAATGTAACTGCACTCAAGAAGATACCTGTAAAAATCACCGTGTGCATTCAGCCTAGGTCTCTTGAGCTTTGAATGTCAGGTCATGCTGAGCACTGAGACTGTCAGGCCATCAAAGAGGGGAGGATTTTGTAGTTCAGGAGTAGTCTGCCTTCCAACAAGACCTAATTTGGGACCCCAGCCATCTTCCAAGTATGGGTTAGAGTTTTTGTGTCCTTGCAAGCCCCTGGGCATGTGCAGCTGGGGTGGCCACTGACTGTCTCGGCATGCAAAGCTCTAGGGCAGGAGAGCAGATGCAATCTGAGGATGCAAATGAGTGACTGGTAAACCCTGGGAATGAGGTGGAAACACCTCAGTGATTCTTAATTTCAGTGGCATGGGCTTACAAATGCCACCCACCAGGCTAAGAGGAGTGCTGTAGAGGGAGAGAGGCGCTGTGAAAGTGCACCTTTCTATGGCCTATTAAGCAACAGCGCAGGAATGCCATTGACTAAACCACCTTGCAAGAACACAGCGTCCTGAATACCATGCTAGAATATCTTCAGGGCTTAAAATAGGAGAGAAAATGCTGTATTCAACAAGCCAAAGCAAAGCAGCTATGGTGACTTTAAAGGTGTGGTGCTATCAAGCTGAAGCTGCAGCTTCCCCTCCCTGCTCCATGAGAAAACCATTTTCCAGTACCCTGGATTTACAAAATCACTGATGAAGGAGTCAGGATCAGACCAAAGAATTGGCAGAAATATTGTGGCAATGTTAGATACCTATTTCAAACTGTGATCATGGCCTTTCCCTGTTTCCCTCTCTCTCCCCAGATGCCCTGATTCAGCACAAAGCATTACCAGAGCATTGGTGACAACAAAACACTTACAGATACAACAGATCGCAAATAAAAGTGACATTGTCCTGGTAGGTCTTCTAGAGAAATGCTTAACTTTTCAGAAAATGATATAATCTGTGTTAAGTCTGAGCTTTTTATTACTACCAGGTGGCTGAATTTTTATTTCAATTCTCATTTTCATAATAATAGCATATTTTTGCATGAAAAATGCAGCAATCAGAATCCCCCTTTTCTTATACTCTCCAAATTATTACCTGGAACATGCATACAATTATCATGTCAGGTAGACAGTGACAGAACAAGGAGAAATGGTTTTTAAGTGAAGGAAGAAGTATTTAGATTAGATTTTAGGAAGAAATCCTTGACTGTGAGAGTGGTAAGGCACTGAACAGGTTGCTGAAAGAAGCTGTGGATGCCTGATCCTTGGAAATGTTCAAGGCCAGGTTGGAGGTGGCTTGGGGCAAGCTGGTTTAGTACATGGTGTCCCTGCTCATGCAAGGGAGTTGGAAAGAAATGGTCTTGAAGGTCCGTCTCAAAGCAAAGCATTCTGTGATTCTAAGTCCACTTGACACATGGCTTTTTGTGAATTCAGGGACAAATCCCAGAAACTTTCTCTCTCTCTCTCTGGTTCATGCCCTAGAAATACGTTGTTAACAGGGTCCAGATCACATGCCACTAAACTAGAATTTTTAGTGCATGAAATGCATTGCCAGAAAAAAACCCCACCAGAATTCCAACCCCTGGAAGTCATAGAATCATAGAATCGATTGGGTTGGAAAAGACCTCTGAGATCATCAAGTCCAACCCTTGCTCCAACTCCAGTCCCTTTGCACTCAGTGCCACGTCCAATCTCAGTTTAAAAACCTCCAGAGATAGTGAATCCACCACCTCTCTGGGCAGCCCATTCCAATGCCTGAGCACTCTCTCTGTGAAGAATTTTTTTCTGATCTCCAACTTCAATTTCCCCTGGCAGAGCTTGAGCCCGTGCCCCCTTGTCCTATTGCTGAGTGCCTGGGAGAAGAGACCAACCCCCACCTGGCCACAACTTCCCTTCAGGTAGTTCTAGACAGTGCTGAGGTCACCTCTGAGCCTCCTCTTCTCCAGCACAAACACCCCCAGCTCCCTCAGCCTCTCCCCACAGCACTTGTGCTCCACTCCCTTCACCAGCCTCGTTGCTCTTCTCTGGCCCCGCTCCAGCCCCTCAATCTCTTGCCT
>VWZD01002256.1:61600-75188 GCA_013396695.1 Sakesphorus luctuosus | reverse complement strand
AGAGTTGCTTCTGTGTGAGCAACAGGGACGGCATCATCAGCAAAAAACAGCTCATGGACAAGGTGATTTAGGTCTTAGTGTGGGCCTTCAGTCACCTTAGGTTGAATAGGCTTCCATTGATAAGATATCAGATGTAGATTCCATTTTCTTCATTGAGGTCTGCCATGCCTCTTTGGAGCATCATGCTGAAGAAGATTGTGAATAGAGTTGGTGCAAGAATATGACCTTGTTTCATGCCACTGGTTGTTGGCAAGGGCTCAGAAAGTGCATCGCTATATCTGACTTGTCCACGCTGATCCTCATGTAGCAGGATGATCATTTTGAGGAACTTGGAGGGACATCCTAAACGTTCCAAGATCTGAAACAGGTCCTTTCTGCTCATGATGTCGAAAGCTTTGGTGAGGTCAACGAAGGTTACATAGAGTTCTTAGTTCTGCTCCCTAGACTTGCAGTTGTCTGAGAACAAATACCATGTCTTCTGTGGTACTCCTATTGGCTCTGAAACCACACTGGCTTTCAGGTAGTTCTTCTGCAATGGTGAGTTCTCATCTGTTCAGAAGTATTCTTGCAAGGATTTTACCAGTAATGGAGAGCAAAATAATACCCCGGTAATTTGAGCAGTCTGATTTTTCTCCTTTCTTCTTGTACAGAATGATGATGACTTGTTCCCAGGAACTCACAACAAGTTTGTGAAATTCGGCATGGAGTGCTTGACCTCCATACTTTCAGACTTCAGGTGTAATTCCATCAACCCCAACTGCCTTGCCAGTTTTCACCTGCTGTAAAGTGTCTCTCCCATTGTAGGAGCTATATCCAATTCATTTTTCACCGGTTGTTGTGTGATGTGCTGAATTGCTGAGCCTTGAACTACACGGTTGGCACTGAAGAGAGTCTGAAAGTGTTCAAACTATCGGTTCAGGATGGGGGTATTATCTGTGAGAAGTATTTGGCCATCTGTGCTGAGTAGGGGGCTTTGAAGCTGGTGTGTGGGTCTGTACACTGCTTTCAGGGCCTCATGGAATCCTCTTTGGTCACCCAAATCTGTGCATAGTTGAGTCTTTTCTGCTAGGTTGAGCTGCCATTTGTTCTGTCTCGAAGTTTCTGTTGGAGCTTACTGCATGCAATATGAAAGGCAGCTTTTCTTACATGGCAAGATGGCTGAGCAAGGTGTGCTTGGTGAGCAGTTCTCTTCTTCTTCAACAATTCCTGGACCTCCTGATTGTTCTCATCAAACCAGTCTTTGTTTTTCCTTGAAGGAGAACCCTAAGGACTCTTCAGAGGACTGCTGGATGCAATTTTTAATATGTTGCCAAAGTGCTTCAGCAGAGGGATCTATGGGATTATCTTTAAGTCTAGTTTGAAGGTTTACCTGGAAGCTGTCTCTGACTGTGGCTGTTTGAAGATTGTTGACTTGGAGCCTCCTCCTTGGAATGCCACCTCTCTTAGGTTTGGGCTTAAAGGGGAGATTAAGTTTGCAATGCACAAGGCAGTGGTCTCTTTGATATTCTGCACTAGGCATCACTCGGGTATGACGGACATCGCCGACATTTCTCTGTTTCACTAAGACATAGTCAATGAGGTGCCAGTGCTTGGATCGAGGATGCATCCAGGTTGTCTTCAGACTGTTTTTCTGTTGAAAGATAGTGTTGGTGGTGGTGAGCTGCTGTTCTGCACAAAATTCTAGGAGGAGGCGTCCGTTGTTGTTGCAGTTTCCGATATCATGCTTGCCCAGTAGTCCTTTCTAGACTTCAGAGTTCTTACTTACTCTGGTGTTGAAATCACCAAGGATCGTGATCTTATCATCTGCAGGAACCTTTTGGGTGAGGTGACAGGTCGGTGTAGAATTTGTCTTTTTTCCGCTGGGTCAGCTTGGAGAGTTGGGGCATATATACTAAAAAGAACAACATGTTGCTTGCTGTGTAGTGGGAGGCGTAAGGAGATAATGCAATTGGAATGACCTGTCAGCAAGTTTTCAAGTTTGGAGGTGATGGGGTTTTTAATCATGAAGCCAACTCCTGAAAGTTGACTTTCAGTTTTGGGTTTGCCTGACCAGTAGAGTGTGTAGCCAGCACCATGTTCTTTAAGGCCACCTTCCTCGTGAAGACGATCACTGAGATCAACAATGTCAGTGTAGAGTCATGACAGTATGTGGGCAATGAGAGCAGAATGACGCTCACGTTTTCCATTATCCACAGTATCAGGCATGGTTCTGATGTTCCAACATGCGAGTGTTAATTTTAACACACCTTTGGAGGCAGGTGTATGCCTTTGAATTCTCTTGGACTTTGTTTTTTGTTTGACCGCAACAGAAGATACTGGTTGGCTGAAGTTATCCAATAAGTTGTGGAGATGAGCTTTGGTTAGGCCAGCTTTTCTTGGCCCCTCTCCATGTGGAGCAAGCAGTGGTCTCCTTAGAAAAGGCTACTTAGTCATTCAGAATGCTGCCTCACAAGAGTGTTATCTGCAGGGTCAGTCTCGAATGACCAATATCCTGAACCGCCTGCATGCAGGATTGGATCTGTGGCTTCCAGCACTTCTTATCACCTGCTGTTTTGACCCTCACCTGTTGCTACAGGACTCTGTAATATGGGTGAACCCTTCGAGCCTGTGCAATGTTTTTTTTTTTTTTAGGTGAAGCACAGCGTGCATGGAACTGGCCCCACACTTTACTCCTAAGGTTCATCTGCCAGAGCCTAGCAAGCTTGGACGGTGACAGCAAATACCTCAGGGCGTAATTTTGGTTAGAGTATCCATCTCTTAGATGGATGGCCTTACAGGGCTAAGTGAGCTCCGTCTGCCCAGGTTTTGGAGTTAGAGTTGTCCTTCTCCTAGGATGGTGGCCAGAGGGCTAACGAGCCCATCCTGCTTGTGGACACACTTTGTCTGACCCTTCAGCTGAGACCTGTCTGGCATGGGAAACACAACCGGAGGAACATACCATCACCAGCATGGCTCGCAACCTCATGAGGGCATGCAAGCTTCTCTCCCACGACAAGGAGGTGTCCACAGAGAAGAATTCAAAGGTACTCTAGTGAATATGTACGTAGATAACGAGTAGCTGCCTTGTACAGACTTGTTTTCTGACCATAAATATACTTTAAGACTACTCTCCAGGATGCCTGGCAGTTAACCACTTCCATCACTCTTATCAGTTACAGCTGAGCACGNATGGCTGAGCAAGGTGTGCTTGGTGAGCAGTTCTCTTCTTCTTCAACAATTCCTGGACCTCCTGATTGTTCTCATCAAACCAGTCTTTGTTTTTCCTTGAAGGAGAACCCTAAGGACTCTTCAGAGGACTGCTGGATGCAATTTTTAATATGTTGCCAAAGTGCTTCAGCAGAGGGATCTATGGGATTATCTTTAAGTCTAGTTTGAAGGTTTACCTGGAAGCTGTCTCTGACTGTGGCTGTTTGAAGATTGTTGACTTGGAGCCTCCTCCTTGGAATGCCACCTCTCTTAGGTTTGGGCTTAAAGGGGAGATTAAGTTTGCAATGCACAAGGCAGTGGTCTCTTTGATATTCTGCACTAGGCATCACTCGGGTATGACGGACATCGCCGACATTTCTCTGTTTCACTAAGACATAGTCAATGAGGTGCCAGTGCTTGGATCGAGGATGCATCCAGGTTGTCTTCAGACTGTTTTTCTGTTGAAAGATAGTGTTGGTGGTGGTGAGCTGCTGTTCTGCACAAAATTCTAGGAGGAGGCGTCCGTTGTTGTTGCAGTTTCCGATATCATGCTTGCCCAGTAGTCCTTTCTAGACTTCAGAGTTCTTACTTACTCTGGTGTTGAAATCACCAAGGATCGTGATCTTATCATCTGCAGGAACCTTTTGGGTGAGGTGACAGGTCGGTGTAGAATTTGTCTTTTTTCCGCTGGGTCAGCTTGGAGAGTTGGGGCATATATACTAAAAAGAACAACATGTTGCTTGCTGTGTAGTGGGAGGCGTAAGGAGATAATGCAATTGGAATGACCTGTCAGCAAGTTTTCAAGTTTGGAGGTGATGGGGTTTTTAATCATGAAGCCAACTCCTGAAAGTTGACTTTCAGTTTTGGGTTTGCCTGACCAGTAGAGTGTGTAGCCAGCACCATGTTCTTTAAGGCCACATTCCTCGTGNTTAAGGCCACCTTCCTCGTGAAGACGATCACTGAGATCAACAATGTCAGTGTAGAGTCATGACAGTATGTGGGCAATGAGAGCAGAATGACGCTCACGTTTTCCATTATCCACAGTATCAGGCATGGTTCTGATGTTCCAACATGCGAGTGTTAATTTTAACACACCTTTGGAGGCAGGTGTATGCCTTTGAATTCTCTTGGACTTTGTTTTTTGTTTGACCGCAACAGAAGATACTGGTTGGCTGAAGTTATCCAATAAGTTGTGGAGATGAGCTTTGGTTAGGCCAGCTTTTCTTGGCCCCTCTCCATGTGGAGCAAGCAGTGGTCTCCTTAGAAAAGGCTACTTAGTCATTCAGAATGCTGCCTCACAAGAGTGTTATCTGCAGGGTCAGTCTCGAATGACCAATATCCTGAACCGCCTGCATGCAGGATTGGATCTGTGGCTTCCAGCACTTCTTATCACCTGCTGTTTTGACCCTCACCTGTTGCTACAGGACTCTGTAATATGGGTGAACCCTTCGAGCCTGTGCAATGTTTTTTTTTTTTTAGGTGAAGCACAGCGTGCATGGAACTGGCCCCACACTTTACTCCTAAGGTTCATCTGCCAGAGCCTAGCAAGCTTGGACGGTGACAGCAAATACCTCAGGGCGTAATTTTGGTTAGAGTATCCATCTCTTAGATGGATGGCCTTACAGGGCTAAGTGAGCTCCGTCTGCCCAGGTTTTGGAGTTAGAGTTGTCCTTCTCCTAGGATGGTGGCCAGAGGGCTAACGAGCCCATCCTGCTTGTGGACACACTTTGTCTGACCCTTCAGCTGAGACCTGTCTGGCATGGGAAACACAAACTACCGGTAGCATAGCACACAACCTCATGAGGGCACGCAAGCTTCTCCCCCATGACAAGGGGATGTCCCCAGAGAAGACTTCTTATATAGATAATGAGTTTCCAAATTTGTGTATTCTGAGTTTCTTGGACTCAAATCTTCAACTTTATAATCATAGTGACTTTTAAGGAAGGTCACAGTTCTTTAAACAGAAGTTCTGACTCACATATTAGATGATCAGATTTTATGTTCTTGAAATGAAAAGAAAAAGAAAAGCTGCATTTCCCTCAAAATTAGCACAATTTACTGGCTTCGAATCATCCAGCTTCCATCATATCTCACACACACGGATTTCTTTTGTCTCAGATGCTTTTCTATGTAATTCATGAAAATCTTTTTGTTTAACAGTATCTTGTGTTTGTGCTTTCCCTTTCTAGATATATCACTTTTTTCTTCTGGGGAGAGAGATTCAGTATTTCCTTCTAATTCTGGCAGTCTTGCCATGGCTTTAGGAAGAACAAGAGTGATCAAAATTTGAGTGGATAGAATTTTTGGTGTGTGGATGCAGAAAAAAAAGGATGAATACTTCACAACACAGAGTGGCTGTGATATGCTGAAATCCAGTTTTCATTGATGTCAGAATTAAATGCTTTCAGGGATTTTTGGATTATTCCAATCACAAATGTTTGGACAAATCTAATGTTGTGTATTTTTCTATTAGCTTTTTACCTGCCAAACTAGGATGCACAGACTATTGTTCTGATGGTATGCAGGTGGTTGCATGTTTAATATCAAGATGACTAAATGGAATGGACTGATGACAGCTTTGATTTTCTTAATTGCTTCTCACAGTATCAGTCATCATTCACAATTATTTCTGCTTTTACTGTTTCATAATCTTCTACAGTTTGCTAATGCCTTGCTTCTGGTCTTGACTATCCAACAGCTATCTCTGTGTGGTTAGTCAAATACCACCTGTTCCTTTCACTCCAAACTTAGCAGGACTGTGAAGCGGGGAAACGGTGGGGTTAAATCTAATGTTGGTTTATCAGGCTCATCCAGGTTACGACACCCAGAGACAGGACATTCTCCTCTCAGAGGTATCGTCAACTGCTCTGTTTATTGTTCACATTACATTACACTTAACAATAGTACAGGAATATTATTGGTCAATGGCTGGGGTGTGCATATGACTCCATCCCCTGGATTGGTGCTCTTCTCAAAACTATGCCCTCGGTATCAATGTGTTTATCTATTCCTACTAGCAACTGCCACATTCCTCTTATTGTTTACTGTTCTTCTTGCTACTGTTCTAAAACACAGGGGCACCGTTTTCCCTTTCTCCCTGGCCTGGACTGTGCACATAGGCTTCTAGTAACACATTATGGCCTGTGTTACTGAAATATTCTTCTACAGGACTGCATACGGCCCCGTAAGCATTAGCATCTTCCATGAGAGGCACCTAATGCCTGATGATACGTGGCACTTCTCAGCTGGCATTGGTGAATTAGAGGTGATGCAGCACTGACAAGTTGAGAAGACTTCTTATTGAATCAGCACTCCTAAGTTTACAACATCTGTGAGAACAACACAGTAATCTTACTTACCATAGCAGAAAAAGAATTTGTTCTCCAAGGAATATCATGGTTTTCCTGCTATATAGTTTTAAACAGAGTAGCATTCATGGTAGTTTTCTTGGGTTTATTTTGTTTGCATTCTAAAACCCTAATTGAATAAAATTGATTTGCCACATCTCCTTTGAAAAGATCCACATTTCCTAGATGACAATTCAGTATTTTTCCTGAAACCAACGTAACGATTTTTATGTATATTTTTTTTATTATTTATTACTGCCTGAGTGCCACAGTAACTTGAAAAATCACTAGCTTTCCCTCTTATACTAAAGTGTTACAGTGAGTTTTGTCTCACTCCTGTGAGTCAATACAAAGTACATGCAGTTTAACTAACACAAAAATGTTCTCACAAATTAAGTTAAATCATTGGCCAGTCATAGGTTTCACTTTCAGGTAGGACAAGCTATGACCTAATTTGATATTGGATTCTATATAAATGAATTTATTTGAGAAATACTCAGTAAACTTACCCAGAAACCTGAATGATGTCTTTGACAGTGAAAAACTGGCTTTCAACACATACTTTATTTTCAACTTCTACCATAGAAACCACTGACAATTTACTTATGCTGGTGCATTTGATCTACTTCAGTAGAGATTTTTAGGCTATATTCAGTTAAATTTGTTTCTGTTACAAATTTGTGTAAGAGATCCAGAATCATACAGACACTTGATATGGCTCCTCAGAAGAAAGCCATTCAGATTTCAGGTAATGTCTTAAGATAAGATAGTAGGTCACAAAATCATACTTTGCCATTCCTTATTCTTATAAGAACTGAGAAATTATTATAAAAATGTGTATTTAAAAAAAAAAAAACAAAAACAAAACAACAAACATTACATTTAATGTCACATTGTTTGATACTAAATGTTGGAAGCTAGTTATTGATAAGAAAAGAATAATGACGATCGATAATGCATTAAGCAATGTTAATTGTTACACTTTCCTTTCTGTTTCTTATTCTCCATTGTGTCAAACATTTTCTGCTACTTATCAGTAGAATATAATTTTTTTAGACATTGTCTTGGGTTGAGCTGGCAAAACGCCAACTGCCCAATACAGAGTCAAAGCTTCCCTCCCCCCGCAACCCCGGCGAGAAAAAGGAGAAAGGGAAAAAAACCCTCTGGAAACTCAAACTAGGTTTATGCTTAAACTAACTATATGTATTTATACAGAAAAGAGAAAATTAAGAGAAAACTACAATATAACACAGACACACACAAGTTAGATATAACAATTTTCTATCTCCCACTGAAAACAGATTTCATTGCTGTAGATTCATAAAATACTCTAAAAGACACCTAGCAAGGCAAAAGAGACCCAACAAGGCAAAAGAGAGAGTATAACAATAAAATGGTTTTACTTCTCTGAAACTAAACAAAATATGATGTATCAGTGGCAAGAGCAAGGCCCAGCACAGCAGGACAGCATCAGCACGTCCTGCCTCCACTGCAGACATGACGGAAACTGAGTGAACATCCCTCCTCCTGTATTTATATCTCAGGTTTGCATCATCTGGTATCAAATATTTCTTTGGTTACTTAAGTCAGGTGATACCTGTCTCTCCTAATCTACGTAGATTCTCTGAGCCTGCTAATTTGTGGCCTAGCTAAAACTACCACAGACATTAATATTTATGGTTTTTGTCATGTAGAAACACAAAAAAACTAACTACATAACTATCTCTGTTTCTACATGCTATTTTTTTTTCAAGTACAATATTATTAAATACATTTTTAAATTGGAACACGAGTTCCATAGCTTAAAATATGTTTTGATGGCTAAACATTTATCATATCTTTTAATATTCATTCAGGACTTTTAAAGCATCTTATTGATACATATAGAAAAACTGCTTCTCTTCTTTTGGATTTTTCATTTACGCAACTCTTCTTTTGGATTTTTCACACCCATAGATCATCTCCTGAGATTGTAGGCACAGAACCTGTATGGGTTGTCTGATACAAATTTCACGTCTCTGAAGGAGAAAAGACAACAAGGTAAAAAGTTCAATCATGGTTAGAGTAAAGTTTTCAGCGACATCTGTAGGTAGTATTTATGGTAATGAATAATGGGTTTTTTATGTCCTGATACAAAATAAGATCACTGCTGTATCCAGAATATTGCTCCTCATGGAAGATTTTCTTCCATTTTTTGCCTGGCACAATGGTGTCTTGACTGCTGATTGATTATTTAAGTTTTTTGGTGATACAAAGGACAGGACTGTTTAGGAGACAAGTATTTTTAGATAGACACACTGGTATAGTTAGGGAGGAAAAAACCGTAACATTTCAAGCGCAAAAGCTTCTCTACAGTCCACCTTTATCTTCAGGTAAAAAACAAATAAGTAACAGGTAGAGTTTGTGGGCAGTAGTCTTTTAGAGAACTTCATCCACCAAAGAAATTAACTGCACAGACTCCTTTTATTATCTGGTATCATGTGATCTTTCATTCCGGCTGGACAGCTTTAAATCTATGTCATCTATTCTTTTAGAAGGATTGCAATTCCACACCATATTTCCATAAATCAAGTACACATTTCTGTGTTATTATATACTTCCTGAGCTTCAGATGATGCTTTGATGTAGCTTATGAGCTTACGCATGTCTATTTTGTGTTTGTTTTCTGACAAACAGTTGATTTTTGGTGTTGTATATAGATTCAGCACTTTTGAGTTTAGAAGCCTAGCCTTGTAAGGACCCTCAAGGGAAGAACTAGAGGGTTTTTTCAGATTTACGGGTGGGAATTTGTGTCAGAAACATCATTTTATGGTTTAAAGAACTCCTTCCAGGTTATAACCCTTTTACTGCTGACAACATTTGGCAAAAGATAGCTTAGAATACTGCTAAGGCACAGGCAAAATTGCTGGCTATACATCCTTCACTTTTGCTTAAATGAAAACACAGCTCTCTTTGAAGTTACTGGCTCAGAAAGTTACATCTGTGTTGGTATTCTTGTCAGTGGTCTTAGCAGACAGAAGCACCCTCTTCTCTCTTGAATAGCTCTTGGTTAAAGCCCAACAGATATGTACAACTAAATCAGTGGATAGATAAAGGGATTTAATTCTCCAGCTTTCCCAAAGCTCTTCTTTTGAAACAGTAAATTCAATGAACAGAAAAAAAAACATATAAGCCTTCCTGAGATAACCCAGACAATCATCAAATTAAATCTAAGTATTATGTAAATGCATTCTTGGTTTTTGACTTGATGCAATTCATGATATTGCCTATAAGCTTTCTAGTTCTCTACAGATTATAGTCTTTTGTGTCCAGGATAAAATACTGCAAATCTGTACTTTCTCCTGAAGCTCAGGGAATCTGATTAGGTTAAGCAGGACAGGCTTTTAGACTAAAAGATTTTTCGGCTGAGGGTTAATTACTGGGTTAATGCAGACAGACAACTGAAATTTGTTTACTTTGACTAACAGATTTAAAGACTACAACAGTTTATATATTCTTATGGGATTATAATAAATATGTAAAAAAGCACTATAACATGGGAAGCTCTCTCTACTTATCTTAGTGCCCCAACTGGTGTTCAGCAGTCCTGCGGTAGTACACAGGTTCATGGGATCAATTAACATTGAGGCTAGTTTATGCTAATTACCCAACACAAGGGGTATGCCTGCAATGTTCTCTGCATGTGACAGTTTAGGCTGATTTAGCTATTGAAGTGTGTTTACAATTCTGTAGGTATTTTTCAAAAACCTTATAAATATCTGCTTTTTTATTGCTGATATTGATACTGAAGGTGTAGTTCTCTCATTATTGATTAATTACTTCTTGCCCACAAATGCTTCAACCCTGATTTAGCTCAAATCAAGTGAACAGTGAAGGTTTCCCTGTGAGAGTTGTATTATTGAGTTTTATACCATACATCATGCAACTCCTTGGAGATCAGTGGAGGTCTTGGATCACCTTTATTTCTTGGGAGAGGAAAATATTGAGAGCATGTTTGTAAGTAACTGCTGGAATAATTAAGCCACTTAGAATGGAAGGATACAGAGGAGTGACACCTAGGACACCTGACAGTGCTCGAATGAGATCAAGGGAGAGGTAAGATCCTCAGAAGACAGTAATAAATCTGGACCTCAGGGAAATGCCTATATCACATCTATAGAAAAGGAAGCAAGGATAATTTTTTACCAGGAATGCAATCACCAAGCTGTATTTTACTGTGAGCAGTGCACAGAGGAATAATAAAATCCACAGACAAGGCCATTATCATTCCGACAATGAGATCTCTCTTAAAAGTCCAAATATTTTCCTCAGATTCAGATTCTGAAAACACTGTAAGGAAGCTACGAAATACAGGTACTGTGTTTTCTGAAGAAAGTCTGAATCAGTGTCCCTTGTGTTGCTAACCCTAATTTTACTGTTTCTGTGTAATATGAATAATAAAGTATAACTGGTTAAACTGTGCACTTTTTTTCCAAATGAAACATCCATGATATGCTGATACACACTGGTATTTTTATAGTTATTCTCCCCTGCCTTATCAGGGTAAAATGCATTTAGGTCAGGCTGAGGAATTGATTTATATTGTCACAGGAACAATATGTTTTATAGTGTTGTCTGACTTTGCCTATCTATTTATAATTCCTGATCCAGCTCACTCCTAGACAAGCAGCCTGTCATGCCTTTTCTTCTCTTAATACGCTCAAAACGATGACTTTGAGCTGTCCTTCCTCTTTCACTTCTGCCTGGGAGATCAGAATTACACTACTTTCTAAGTAAATACATTTGAGAACTGCAAAACTAGGTCCTGTTCAAATTAATTTGCTTCACAGTTTGCTCAGTGCCCTAGATGTAGCTTTCATAGCACTTTATGAGGCACACTTCATAGCATCGTATCATCACTGTATGAGGTATATTCCACAGCTTTTTATCATGGTGTTTTACAAGATATACTTGATAGCATTTTATGTAGCCACTTTACCAGATAGCATGAATAGCATTTTAGCAGTAAACTTTTAGGGCACATTTCACGGCATGCAGTTGCCTACAAATATAAAAGCATGGAAACAAAGATAGAAGATGTGAAGAACAATGTTAACTCTCATTATTCTGAAGAAAATAATGAGACATTGCAAAACTCACCTTATTGTACTATATATATTTTTGTATAAGGAAATGTAATATGAGGTTTCAGACACAGAGGTATTTTGCTTTGGTTCTTACACGATAGAGCTGCTCTGTCACAGGTGTATTACCAGTCCAGTAGTACTTATATCTCTGTATATCCTGTTAAGGTTTTCTCACTCTTTTCTGATATACTGTTTCTGCTTCCTCTTCTCAAGAATCATTTCCAAGTCCTCTGACATAAGACAATCCTTCAGAAGTGCAGTCCCTGTCCTTACTCATCCAAGCACCCTGTAGTCACTGCACTTCTCCAATATTCAAAGATGATCTTTAGCCAAGCTCTCCAGACAAAGTCCTCAGAATTAACTCAGGCATTAGACGAACAGGTATGGTATCACAATGCAGAAGTAAAAGGAGCAACATGCATTCAGATTTCCAAGTTGTGGGAAAAAGCAGAAGGAAGGAAAAACATTTTTGTTTAATTTGGTGTCATGGAAAATAAAGTACAATAACATCTGGGGGGGGTTTTCCATACATCCTGCAGACCCTATATATTTGCCAGGGTGATCATGAAGAACAGAATCATTGGCAGTCTTCCAACATCTGCCAAATATGAAAAGGTAATAGGAAAAAAAAAGTGGTTATGTTTGGAGAATTTAAAATGAGGCTAGGAAGGGTTGGAAGGGGTTTCTTTGGTCTGAAAAGGAGAAGGGAAGAAAAATTACATGATCCGAAGCTTATGATTGAACAAAATCTTGTTATGACTTGGTAGGAAAAAGCCCAGCTAAGCAAAGCTNGCCACATATACATATTTACATAATCAATCAAAAAGAAAAAAAACTTTAGAGGCAAGACAGGTTTCAAAACTTGTGTAATTTATATGTTAAACCCTTTTTTTGACAAGTTCTTTTATAGAAATTTAGCATTTTAAATCATTCACATTTTCCTGTAAAATGCACTAAATTTTCTTTCCTTGAATTCATTAAGATTTAAAAGAATTGTGATAAGAAAAGGTAATTTAAAATTGTACAAAGTCAAACCTCCTACACACAAAATACCATACCTTGCAAGTTCATTAAGATGTGAGTTAATATCAACAGTGCAACCTATCTTGAAGGTAGGAATACTAGCACTCATAACTAGTAAGATATTGAGGTGACATCAAGCTGCCCATGGTGAAGCTGTGCACACAGAGAACTTCAGAGACATCTCAGATTCTCAGTAAGTCTTTCATCTTGAGGGTAATGAAGAAAATACAATATTCAACTATAATTCAGGGTATAGACTGCACAGAAAATTCTGGCTTCATACATGACAATGCCACATGATTTTTTCCAAATGCATTCAGCTTTGTCCAACTAATTGAGTAATTTGCAGCAATACTTAGTGCTCAGGGAAAGATTTCTTGAGACAAAGCTGCAGAGTACCAACACTATTAATACTTATAGGACTAAACAAAGAATCAAATAAATGTAAAGATGTGAGTTCCACAATATATCCATGATCAGATAAAACACTGTATATAAATGTTACCAAAGCAAAGGGTGAAAAACAGGAAGCAGGTTTCCTCTTTTCTGTGTAGTTGAGAAACCTGTGTGAGCAAAGTGCTGCACAATTCAAGCGTGGCAAATTTTGTAATCATCCCCTCAGCATTTTTTTTTTTAAAGTGATGATTCTCTCACCATTTAGGGCCACTAATCTGCATAGTAAAATCGCATCATGTTTCTGTATGCAAGTAAGCAGGAGAATAGAAATTTTAATACTGGTTTGCTGTTAATGCATTCAATAAATTCTCAAGTAATCTGTCTGCCATCCTAACACTCCACAGCAATTGCTGGAGAACGAAACACTGCAATGAGTCTTCTCACTCCTGTAGCACTGAATCTAGAGAAATTTGACCCTTTAAGAGCATGTTCTTCACATTCTGTTACTAG
>VWZD01002256.1:35265-45618 GCA_013396695.1 Sakesphorus luctuosus | reverse complement strand
AATACATTGACATTAGTAACAACACAGTAAAGGAGTTGCTTTTTCATACTAGGTTGAGAATCCTGAACTTTTCAAGGATTCTTTTTAGATAAGAAATTGCTTATCCCTTAATTGCTAGTCAATTAAATCTTTTAGAAATGTGAATTTGCTATGGGTTTTTTGGTGGTGCACTGTTTTCAAAATCACTCAAAAGATCATATCTTTGGAGAAAAAGATGCCATCTGGAAGCATTTTATAGGAAAACTTGGGCATAATTAAAAGGTGTGTCACTTCTGATCTCTGATATTGCTGATGACACAAATTTTTCATGTATTTGTGAGAGAATGCTAAGCTTTGTAACATGCAAAGGAAATGGGGGTTATATTTATTTGCACACATGAAAAATAATATTTTTAATAATTGACATCCTAATATTATACATGTGTTCTTTCTTCAATTCTGTTTGAATGATTAGTGAAAAAAATAAGGAAATTTTTTTTGACATTTCGGGTTAACATTTTTTTTCTTGCAGATTCTGTAGCATTTCATGTTTATGTAAAGTGACAGGTACCTTGACAAATCAGAGCATTGTTCTCACTATTGTTACTCTTTATGGCAAGAAGTACATTACATAGTAGATACGATGATGCTTATATTTATGCCAGTGTTAATATCATAGATATTAAAATTTGTGGTATTATCACAAATGAGTAGTTACATTATAGACAACAGATAGCAATGAAAAGTTTCAAGTAATCAATGTCTGAAAAAATGTCAAGTGTTAATTTTTAGGGTTATTTATGCAGAAGGTATGCCTTGCAGCAACTAATATTTTCATTAGCGAGAGAGATAGTTTGTAGATATTGATTTAACATATAACATGGAGATCTTTATTTGTCCTTTTTGAAGAGTCCCTAGGGACAGTAACTAATTCAACAGAAATGTTGCATGTGTTTGTATAGCACTTAGAGCCCTTCAGAAGCATTTATTAAGCTAGAAGTAACACAGGAATAAATGCAATTTAAGAAACCTTTCACAATGGGAAATAATAAGAATCAAAAGTTTTTATGAGTATGTGGAACAAAGTTCAAGTTGGTGACTTTTAGGAAATAATCTAGAGTTGAATTACTCAAAATATGCACTAAGCGAACAAAACTTACATTAAAGGTGGAAGGGCATTTAAAACTCTTCATACATTCACACATAATATACTTGATAAAACAATAAATTACGTACATCAGGTAAAGTATTGGACACTACTTAACCCCTATAATACAGTGAGTGACTCTAGGAAAACTGAGGTTAAAAAAAATAAATTCTTGAGGACTCTCCTGTTCAGGGAATGAGGGACAACACTCCATAAGCAATGATCAAAGGGTTTATTCCAAACAGAAAGAACTGAAGGGCATCATACCTGCATCTGTGATGGCCTTTGAGTATTCTGCAAGACCCTTAAATGTTTTTTATTTCTTTATTGAGTTTGGTTCTTTGAAAAACTAGGAAAAACACACACAAGTAAGTTTGAATTAAAATATAAGGGAGGTTGTTCAAAGACAATAAAGTATTTGGTTTCCTTCTCTCCATTGACACATGGTGAACTCTTTTGTAAGGTTTAGAGGTCTGTAAGTCACTGGTATGCACAGCATTTTACAAATTTCTTTTTTTTTCCTGTGCTGTAATTAAGAGGCCTTCTGCATTATCAAATAATCTGTCTCACAAAGGCTGTAGGAATAAATTAACAATTCTAAAAAGGAGAAGTTAGAGCATGAAAGGACAAAGAGCTAGCAGAGGACTTTATTTTGAAAGAGATCACTTCAGTAGAAATACATAATGCTAAGCTCCGTAAAATGGAAAGTGGTGGAGTAAAATAAAATTAAGAGGTGATTACTTCAGTTAAAATAAACAAAGACTTGAAAAGAAGTTTAAAAGGCATCTAGGTACTGTAATATGGAGTGAATTCCAGCAAGATTAAAGTAGCATGGTTTAAAGTTACAGTGTTCTGAATACGGAGGTGGCTTGTGTATGCAACTCTTCCTGCTCAGCATCATTGTTTAGGTATGCCAGGCTGTCTCATCACCATGAGATACTAAAGCATATGGGATCCTTTGTTATTCTTTTGACAATGTTTATGCAAAGTTTTAGTAAGTACTTTTCTGAGACTACCACTTTACTCATGACTTAGCCTTTTTTTCTAGAAAATCATGAACTTGGGAACAGACACACATTCTTGTATCATTATTTCCATTCACTCCAGGGGATTATCTATGGCTATCATACTGTTGAACACTCTCAAGCCTATAGGAAGACTGTAAATAAGCTCAGTCTGAAGCTTTGCATATATCTTATCGAGCCATTCGTTTCCATATTCACATGGTGTATCATAGAGGATGTGCTGCTGTTAAATGAGGTCCTGGAAAGCAGTGCACCTTAACAGCATGTCAGCTGTCTCAAGAACTGTTACAGCCTGCTTGTTTTTTCTCTGTCATTTAAGGACTTACACTTTCTGAAGACTGCAACTCTTTCTTCCACATATTCACTCCCCTCTCTTTTTCTCCTCAATATCTTTTTTTTTTTTTAATAATGTGCTCTCCTTTACCTTATATTATCAATAAATATACTGTAAATCCTAAAATAAAATCCAAAACAATTTTCAAGATAAGAGGACATAGGAAATTTCATCATAACAGGCATTCCTTATGGCAACCCCTCTGCCTGTTGGTCTTCCTGTTTTCCCCTGGGAAATGGTATTTACCTGCAATTTCACACAAATTGCAGATCGCATCATAGGCCTGGAACTGATCTGTGGGGAAATTCATGCTCAGTGGTCTGGATTCCCATCCCTCCCCAGAACACCAACCTGCTCTGCTTCCCAGATATTCCTTAGAGCAAAGTATTCTTGGATCCCTTTGCAATTCTGAATACTTACCTTGAATGTCCTTGACGTTGTCCCTATCATACAAGTTATTTCTCTTCTAAAATCTTCCCTTGCAAATCTCAGACCTAATTATGCAATCACTAAAATGAACTGCTGGGTCCTACAAAACTGTCAGTCCACAGCTATTTATGTCCACTCCTTTTTTTCTAACTTACAAACAGTGCTTAGCTGTACAAGACATCATATGAAGAAGGAAGGCTTCCTAGACCCTACTCAAGGCTCATTGTAAGGGGGAGAGATAGAGGTAAGATACCAGCTAGACTGTTCTGTTCTGCTTGCATTGGTCAGGGAGAGGCAGGAGAGAGCTGCTAAAACCACAGCATGAATAGTTGATGGAAAGTTAGAACAATGGTGGCTTCCCAAGTCTTCACTAAGGTGACTATAGGTCACTGTACATAACAGGATGGCTCTTACACTCTTTCACACAGTAGATTTCAACCTGCAATACTGTCATTTCCTCATCTGCATATGCCACTGTTTAGAGGCTCATTCACAGGAAGGCTTTTAAAATCACAGTTCAACAAAAGAATATAGTGGTAGTCAAAAAGATAATGCTCAAAACATTAAATTTCACAGAAAAAGAGGTATTTTTGAATGCAATTCACAGTTTATATATGTGTGAGATACCTCACGTCTTAGAAATTTTCAGAGTGCTGTGCTGAGCAAAAATAGTACAGCTTCCCAGTGACAAAGTTTGTACAGTTCCCTTGGAATCACAGCGGGGAAAAGCATTTGTTTAGTTCCACTACAAAATCTCTGCAGTTCCCAGAATTCCAAACAGCGGCTGGTCCTCAGCTGTATCTCAGAAAAATCATCCATTAGAGTCACTGTGCTGAGATTATTAATGGAAAAATGTGCATCATGTCATTATACTTCCTTACCTCATACAGTCTCATGCTGATGGATAGTCTGTACTTATTGTAAATGTAAGGAACTGGAGGGGTGAGAGTGACAGTTAACCTTCAAATCATGTTGCATTTTGGAAACGCCTGCGAGCCTTGAAAAGAAAAAGTGAAACGTTTCAATTTTTTTTTTTTTTTGGTTGCCTTATGAGAAACTCCAGTAAGATTTTAACTTCATACTGCTTACAACACGCAAAATCCTATGAAGAAAAAATCCCTCTGACCAGCGGATATTTGCTCATAATTGGTCATAATACATACTGTACTGCACTAAGGCATAAAAGTAATGGATTATTGTAACTGATGAGGTTTTCTAGCACTTAATGCTTGTGATATTCAACATAACTTAAATGCAAATGTTTCATCATGTCTTTATAACACACAATTTTACCATTTCCTTGAAAGAGATCACAATATAATAACTAAGATATATTTTACCAAGTCATTATCTATAAAACCTACAAGGTAAACTCCAGATCTGGAAGCAATTCTGACAGATCCTTGCACTCGTAAGTGTCTCTGTAACATTTGTAGGAATCCCTGGGGGCCACTTCCATAGAGTGTATTGAAGTATATCTCTATCTTTTCTGTGTCTGGGCAAATGCTTGGTGGATTGCCTATGCTGCAAAGGGCTGCACAAAGTTTTTTGTCCTTTTCATCTACATGTGTACTGGTAGGAATTCAAGTTAGATATTACTTAGATAATAACTAAATATTGCTCAAAAACGTTTCAGATAACTTTTGGGTTTGCCAGATGCATATTATTATAAAGATTTTCCTCTAGTTTTCTTAATTAGCACTGAGAAGAGTATAAAATCAAGCATGTTATTTCAAAATAATACTTTGATCTTAAATTCTGGACAACTAAATCTGACTTACCGTATTAGTTCCCTCTGTTCCCTATTCCTTCTGTAAATAACACTATTGTAGTATAGATGAAGAGGGTTATATAAGATTTTTGTAAAAATATTTCTTTTATGGATATGCAATGAAAATGTTGAAAAAAATACCACCCAAACCACAAATTAAACAACAGCAAAATAGACCAAATGGAGTAATTTTAAAAGGAATGCAATTCCTGGGTAGATGAACCCAGGAACAGACCTGCTTTTGTTGCTGCAGTGGCACACTGCTGACTCATGTTCAGCTTGTTACCCACCAGAACCCCAAGGTCCCTTTCAGCAAGGTTGCTCCCCAACCACATGCACCCTACCCCATTTGGGGCATTTTTGTTATTTCATTCCAGGTGCAGGAATCTGCATTTGTCTTTTATAAACTCCACATTGTTCTCGCTATCTCGTTCTTATAGCCTGGTGAGGTCACCCCTCTGTGGGATGGCTTGCCCTTTTGATGTGTTCATCTCACCACCCAGTTATGTATCAGCAGCAAACTTACTGAGGGGGCTTTCAGTCGCATCATCCATGTAACTTGTGAATACGTAAAACAGCATGGGGGCCCTGTATCAATCCCTGGGAGATCACCCTTGTGAGATGTTGCCAACTTGCATAAAAGACATTTGATTACCATCTGTTGTGTGTGAAGGGTTGGCCAATTTCCTACGTTCTTGACATACCATCCATACAATCTGTATCTTTCCAGTTTGTGGTGGGGAGGTCGTGGGGAACAGTGCTGAACACTTTGCTGAAGTCCAGGTAAAGAGATTAAGTAAGGAGGTATTTTTATGTCTCTGCAATATCAGTAAAGGTAATTCTGATATGATTTCATCGCTTACTTTCCCAACTGATATGGCAGAATTCTGAGAAGGCAAGAGAAGCAGCTTAAAACCCATTTTGTGGGTTGGCAGGAAATATTTTGTATAAGAAAGTATTATGTAGGAAAATTCAGTACATGTGGCTTGCTACAAAATAAAAATAGATAAAAATTGAAAAATAATTAAGTTACAGCATACAACTGCCATCACAAAGACATGATGGGCACTGTAAATCTCTGGAGTCTACTAGCCAAAGGCAAAAGAAAAAACAATCAAGAGAAATTAAAATCAGAAGTAAGGATAAACACATATGTTCTATATGTAGTTTAAGTTTGAAATTCAGCTATTCAGAAATATATATTCTTTTCCTATTGATTTCCCAAAAAGAATCATTTTCTAATTTAGCTCTTTGGTAAATTCAGCTCTAGGTAAATGTAGGTCTGTTCTACATTTAATAAACATTTGTGTAATCTATCAGTAAAGAAAAACACTTTCACAACCAACTCAGAGGTATTATTCAAATTTAGCTTTAGAATTTAAAGGGAGCAAATCAGAGCTTCATTGAACAATTTTTTTTTCTCTTTGGAGTTAGGATGTCATGGCAACCCTGTGGTGGAGTTCAAAGGAGCTGCACTGCCACAGGAGGTTCTATTCATACTGAGCCTCAAATAGACACTCAAACAATAATTATCGGATCCTAGAAAGGCATTTGTGAAGTATCCATAGCGCTGAGATTGTCAAAACCTTGCAGATACTGGATTTGCAGAAGGGTTTTAGAATGTATGAGAGGTAAAGTGAATGTCATCTAACAATAAAACCTGCCTGTTCTTATATCCATGAATAGCATTCTGCTCAGTCATCACAAGCTCCTTTTTTCCATTCTTTTTTCTGTGGTAGCATCATGGCCCATCCATCCTTTCTTATTGCTTTTCTTCTAGTATTAAAGTCTGAGTCTTTTTCCTATACCTAAATGTATTTCACCTCCTCTTTATTCAGCACCGTATCTGCCCTATGTTACACCAGATACTGAGCAGTCATTAGAGTATAAGTCTGAAAACCTAGGCATTTCATATTCTCAGATCCTGGAAGGCAAGAGAAATAAAAAAAAAACAATACTTTGACATTGCATATGTCATGCAGCTTTCATTTGTTACTGTATTAATTTTGTTATTGGAAAGAGCAGAGGGGAAGGGAAGATCAGGATATCATTTTGCATCATGAACAGGTGTTAAGCGGACTTGAGGATATAGAAATGAGGAAACAGGAGTATTACTTAGTCCAAGCTTGTGGTGTGTTTACTCATTTGCAAACACCTTTATGCAAAATATGTACATATAAAAACAATCAAAGAAAACAAGGGGAAAAAACCCCAAACTCAAGAAAAATATATTTGGAAAAATAAAGGGGAGTAATGAAAGATACACAGTGCTGCTGAACCGATGTTTTTTCTTTATTATGAGCTGCAGTGGAAGAGCAAAACCAAAGGGGAAGCAGGCCCTGTTGTGCAGTATATTGCAGTGTATGCTTGCAATGAATTGGTTACACTGGAACACTATCTGTTTTTAAAATGCTGTTTCATAGAATCATAAAATCATTTAAGTTGGAAAAGATCTTTGAGATCATCAAGTCCAACCATGAACGGTAAACTGCCAAGCCACTACACCATGGCCCTAAGCACTACATCTGTGGGTCTTTTAAATAACTGCAGGGATGGTGACCCATTTCCCTGGGCAGCCTATTGCAATATTTAACCATTCTTCTCAAGAACAAATTTTTCCTAGTATTTGATGTAAACCTACCCTGGTGCAATGTCAGATCACTTCCTCTCATTCTGTCACTTTTTTATCTGGAAGAAGAGGCCAACATCCACCTCACTACAATCTCCTTTCAGGTAGCTGCAGACAGCGGTAAGGTCTCCTCGGAGCCTCATCTGAGTCTCCTCTTGTCCAGTGATAAGTGAAAACGTCGCAAAAATAACTGCTAAGAGAAAATTTTTACTTTTAGCAGCAAAGGTATTTACTGACAACGTTGGAGGCAAGCCAGTTCATACTCGGCAAAAACTTGCCTAACTTGTTTGAGTCTTGAAGCGTCTTCATCACTGCTGGACTGCTGTCTTTTCTTTTTTCAGTGACATGAACTGTAAAACTTGCAAAACCTTGGCTCTAACTCCTAAAAATCTTGGCTCTTTACCATTTCATCCTATTGAAATGTCTAGCTTAGTTTAATGTATGAGTCCTAACGATGGTACACTAGTCTCTAGACAATTTGTACCTGAACATAGTGGCTCCTAGTACTTCATGCTGTTCAGCGGCCCCACCATGCAAACAACACTCTGCAGAGCAGAAACAGAAACTTCACAAAACCAGGGGCTTTTGGTCTCTTTTCTCTTTCATCCAGACTAAACAACTCCAGCCCCCTTGGCCCCCTTTCATCAGACTTTTGCTCTAGACAGACCCTTCACCAGCTCCACTGCCTTTCTCTGCACATGCTCCAACACCTCAATGTCTTTATTGTAGTAAGGGGTCCAGAACTGGACACAGGATTCAAGATGGGGCCTCACCAGTGCCAAGTGCAGGAGCAAAACCACTTCCCTTGCCCTGGTTGCCATGTTATTTTTGATACAGGCCAGGATGCCACTGACCTTCTTGGACACCCAGGAACACTGCAGGCTCATGCTCAGCCAGCTGTCAACAAGAACCCCCAGGCCCTTTTCTGCCTTGCACCTTTTCAGCCACTCTTAGCAAGCCTGTAGTGTTGCATGGGGTTGTTCTGACCCAAGTGCAGGACCCAGCAGTTGGCCTAGGCAGCCTATTGCAATATTTAACAACTCTTTCCATGAAGAAACTCCTTGCTGTTTGTCTCATCTCATTAATTCAGTCTGTCCAGGTCCCTCTGAAGAGCCTTCCTGCCCTCCAGTAGATCAACATTCCTGTCCAACTTGTTGTCGCCTCTGAGCTGACTGAGAATGCACTTGATCCACTCATCCAGATCATTGTAAAGATATTAAACAGGACTAATCCCAATGCTGAGCCTTGGGCAACATAATTAGTGACCAGCCACCAATTGGATGCAACTCCATTCACTACCATTCTTTGTGCTCAGCCATACGCTTGTGTTTTCACCCAGCAAACAGTGCACTTGTCCAAATCATAAGTAGACAGTTTCTCTGGGAGAATTTAGAGGCAAATTATGTCAAGGGCTTTCCTGAAGTCGAGGTAAACAACATCCGTAGTCTTTTCATCCTCTATTAAGTGGTTCACTTTGTCATAGAAGGATTGGATTATGAGTATTATGATTATTTTTCCTAATAATTTTTCATGATTTTGGAAGAGGGCCAGGGCAGATTAAAAAACAAACCCAAAATCACACTGTTTCACTAGAATTTTCAGTTTCAATAATGCATAATTCAGATTGTTGTCAATATTTACATGGAATGGCATTCACCCTTTATGTGACCCCCGTAGTAGTAAATTTTTCATTTTTCCACAATTTTCATTTGGAAAAAATGAAAAACAATCCTGGAAGGAAAATGGCAGGCCACCAGAATATTTCATATTTGGTGAAGAAGCATATATACATACCTAAGTTGATGATTCTGTTAATATTTCCTATAACACTTCCAAACAGAAGCATTAACAGAAGAGCTTCCATCCTCAAGGGTATCAGACAAATTTATTTTCAATCTGTTTTGTCTACTTCAATTAAAATTATAGCTGGTAAAATTGTTATAAAAATTGAACTTGATTCCACATACATTTCAGATTGCCTGACATATGCACTTGAATCATTTGACTGGTATAACATGCATATAAACTAATTTTTAGGATGGTTTTCTATTCTGTCACTATTAGGGGAAGTTTTATGTTTTGTTTTGTTTTGTTTGTGTGGTTGTTTTGGTTGGTTGGTTGGTTGGTTTTGTAGTGAAATATATTCAGAAAATGCTGCTTCATAGAAATAATGTGTTCCATGAAAACATTAATTCCTACAAAGTCTGAAAAGATAATCTTTTAAAGAATTCAGAATAGGCAAAAATATTTAGTTTCTGTCTTAAATTATGCTGTAAAACATGAATTACAAATGCATTTGCATCACATTTTTTAATGTACATTTAACATTGTCAACTTTATTTCAATTAAAAATCTACATATCTCTGACATTCCAAACAGGATTCTGTCATTGCAATATTTTTTAGTGTATACAACACATAAAATAGAATTCTGCAATCCCTTTCATGTATCAGTAAGTAATATGCTGAGGAAGCTTTCTTTTTAAGAGATAATGATGAGAACACTGTGTGTACAAAGCCCTTTATACATGGGACACATAACAAGATGGTGTGGAAACAGCCAATGCTGGCATAGCAGTGTAACAAAAGACAGATGTCAAACAATATGAGAGTGCAACCTAATGGGAACAGGGAAAAGTGGAAAGCTAGAGCATGGTCTTTAGTGAGATATAGAATAGGAATTCTCCTCCCTTTCAGTACAGAAGCAAAAGGGCAGTAATTTGGAAAAGTGAGAGGCGTGTTTACAGTCAAGAGTGCAGTGAAGCTCTAGGTCTGGATATGAATCTATCAAATTTATCCAAGCATGTTTTATGGTATTTCACCATTTCCAATTCAAGTTGTAAAGCAGGAAGGAAATCAACACTGCCAAAGCCTAAAAAGAGCTTAACATAAGGGTGGATTCTAAACATGAACACAATTTTAAAGGTCTATCCTTGCATTCTTTGTAAAATGATTCATCAAAAAACCTGATGAAATGAAAGTAAAATAGGTCCTTATAAATACTGCTTAAAGACTATGCTTATAAGCACAAAAGGTAAGG
>VWZD01002256.1:12791-33040 GCA_013396695.1 Sakesphorus luctuosus | reverse complement strand
TCCAGAACTTTCAGCACTTGTAATTGGCCAAAATAATGAGTAGCTGGATATTCTCCTTGCACACTGATAGGTTGGAGCTCTGCCTAACATTCAGGCTGGATGTCTTCAGAAGCAACTAATGAAAGACTTACGTGCTTAGTTATCATTATATAAATTAATTACTCCTGGCTTGCAACAATTTATAGGTGGGGAACATTCCTAAAAAGGTGGTATCTCTGTGTGTGATAGCCCTCAATGGATGTCAGTATGTTTTTCAATCACCTTTTGGACTGAAGTGAATATTTATGATTTTTTTCAGCCTCAATATGCATTCCATGAAGAGCTCAAAAGGGACATCTCTTGACTTTGGAGAACTTCTAGCCAGAGAAACTGAGAACTACTAAAGAAAAGCTAAGTAGAAAGGGTTTGAGGAGAGTACATTCACTGAGGGAAAACCGTTTTTTTTTTCATATTGGGTGAGTATATACAAGAATCCTTTGAAGCTTTCAAATAGCTAATAACCAAAGTGAAAGTGTAAGAATACTTACAGTAAAAAAAGAGGTTAAAATATGCACTTTTACTGGTACTAATGTGCTAATAAAACAGTGAGAGTTAAAGTGTAGTTTCTAAATTACAAAAATATGATCAACTTCGCATTTGTGAAACTTCCCTTAGCTACCTTGAATACTTTCACAAGGCTGTTTTAAGTACTTGCTCAGTCATGCAGGAAATCTATGTACTAGTGAGGAACTAAATTAGGGTTTCTTAGATGCTAGTTAGTTTTTTAACCACCAGCTCTTATTCTGAATGGGCACAATTATAATTGGGGCAATGCGATTATCACAAAATTTTCAGAGAATCTAATACTCATAGCACACATTTGCTCAATGTTAAAGCTGCCTTTTGTTTCAAGAATATTTTAAAATCTCCTCTGTAGCAGAGATATTATGGAGACACTTCCATAAGTATGATTTACTAGGGATGGACTGAAGGAAAAACTAAGGCATTTGTAATAGCATCTTTACCTTTGAAATGAACAGTAACAAAACCTTTGCTATTCCCATGGTATTGTAACTGAGACAAGATATCTTCGGGGTTTTCAATGACAAAACATAAATGATGATTGTCACTGTTTCAGGTAGTTTGATAGATCCTGGCAATAGAAAGTCACAGAAATATTGCTTCTCTATTAAGTACACAGTCAGAAAATTCATTGAATTTTAAAAATTATGGATGTCCATAGCATTTCCCAAATAAGGTATGGGAGCTTTACTGAATAATGATCTGTATAGTACAATAGTTGTTGAGCTGCNATTTGCCAGGCTTAGAATAAAAATAAAAAGTACCTGGCCTGATTGCTTAAAGGGACAGCCCTTATCAACTGACTCTATTCTGTCACAGTAGTTACACTAAACACTGGAGAGATCATTTCCTTCGGAGTGACAAAATCAAAAAAAAGTCATTGGAATATTACCTCTACTGTTTTTTGAACTACTGAGATCCAAAAATCCGAGTGCTTGCTACTCATGACTGTGTTGACAGCAAAGCACTAGAAAGCATATTTCAAAAAGCTCTCCTAACATGAATAAATACATAATATAAGCAAAAAAATCCCTCTAGACATCAACAACGTAGCTGTGCCACCTTTTTACACTCCATTATTAGACAAGACTACATATTTCAGGATGATTTGAACTCAAATTTCACACTTTTATTGGATTTCAAAGAAATAAAAAAAAAAAAACTGAACGGATAGTGCATTAAGGGCCTAATGCCATCCTCTCTCATATCTAAATACACTGTATACTGCTGAATATTAAAAAGTGCTTAGAACTGTTCACAAATCAACCCAGATGAGTGGAAGCAGCTGGGAGAAACAAACAAACAAACAAACAAAAAAACCAAAAAACCAAACCTACACTGGCAAAAAGAATATTCAGGTTATAGATTGTCATGTTCCCAGGTTTTATGAAAACAGAACATATGTCAACAGTGTAAGAGAAGATAAAAACTTGCACTGTTGGGGAAAGGGGCCTAGTAAAATAGTTCTGAGATCTGGTGATGCTGCCCACTAGACACAGTTAAACAAATAAGAAAACAAACAAACAAACCTCATATTGTTATGTGCAATATACAAACAATATAGGTTTGAATTTACTGACTTACTCAGAAATTAACCTGCATATTAATGGATCATACAGTTGTGAAAATAGATTGAAATTGTAATCCTTTACCGGCTTTAGGTAATACTGAAGAAGCTGTCTTAAACAAAAGTCAATGAGACACATAAGAACAAAATTTGCAACATCTAAAAACACATAATGATAATCTTCAATACTTTTTTCTGGTATTTAAAAAAAATTCTCTCATTAAAACAAAATTATTCTTTCTAGGATGTCTTCCTGTGTTTAAACTCATTACTTCATAGGTCATTCCTGAAAGAAAAAATAAAAATGCTTATCCTAGACATATATTTGTCCATGTATGAATTGAAAGGATACTTATGACTATTTTTGTTCATATGATTTAAAACTGTACTGGTTCATGATTAACTTTAATCGATTTTTCCAAAGAGTGACTGTTTTTTCCAACAGATACAGTTTCTATTTGTTGGGATTCCTACAATACTCTTCAGTTCCTCCAAATTGCTTTATTCTGTTTTCATGTATTTAGTTTTTAGTTTCTTTGAAAATTTATAGCTTTTAGTATGTCTAGTCACATAATATGTGAACATATACTCAAGAAATATAGATATTATAAGGAAAATGTCAAAATGCATATTTTTGCAGCTACAAAGCTAAAGCTATAAACAGATGGCTGGAGTCAATCTATAAAGTGAATGACTAGGTACATAAGAACAATTCCTATTTACTACACTCGCTATCATTTCTTTTAGCCATAAAAATGACTGATCGTATTTTCTGGGGTTTATTAGGTAATTTTCCTGTACCTTGGACTTTTAGCATCTCTGGAATCACATTAGTGGCAGGTTTTGATGCATTTTTGTTTGGTTGGGGTCTTCTTCCCCACAACAGTCACATTCTCTGTTACAATTCAGTGGTTCATGATTTTTACCCTACTTGAAAAATCTTTACTGTAACATGCTGCTGGTTATCTAACAGGTAGATAAAAAGTGATACCCACTGAATGAGTAGCTAGCAACAAGAAGGGAATTGCTCATAGGAAACTGGTCTGTTTCAAAATGGCAGTTCACAAGAAAATACTTAGATTCCCCAAAATATCACAACACTCTTCTCTCAAGGATTACTGTTTAAATTCTTTTTTTCACAATTAATAAATCTGTGAATACTATGTTATCTTTGTTGTCTTAAGACACTGAAGAAAACAGGACTCCATCTTAATGTATAAGATAAAAAGGGTAGGTCCTTTAATTTCCAGGCCTACGGTCTACAGGAATACACATTGACGCACATGTCCCAAACCCTGGCTTCATGGTTTTTATAATAACGTCCATTGAATACTCATTCACCCATCCGGGGTTCCGCCTTGTCCCATCTTTTGGCACACCCCATCAGGAATTGAGTCTGGGGGAGTCTGGGACCCTTCCTTCATCATTCTTTTCTTCCTTGCAGCACGCAGGGATCCTTGGAGGCTTTCTCGTGTTTTGGGCTTGGAGGTCACTCTGCCTATGTCTATGTCTCATGGTGCAGGCCTCGAGATGCTCTTTAGCACTTCTACCTTGAAAAGAAGTCTAAAAAGCTAATGGAACTTTGAGTGATTGATATAGGTAGGGGTTGGTATGTATAAACATTGAACTTAGGTTACTAAAAATACCGTTACACTAAAATCTACATTTCACTACAATTACTTCTAAAATCTATAAAAATTAAAAATCAAAAAATAAAAAAAAATCCTGAGACATCATCTTCAAAATAATTTTCAGTATAGATCTTTGCAATACTTTTTGGAGTCTGAAAATGTCTAAAATTGAGTTTCTTTGACAGTTTCTTTGGGTTTTGCATCAGTGACCCAGAGAAGAAAAACCCAACCCCCTGCTATCTCTATTCATGCAACACTTTTTACCTTACCTGACAAAATAATCTAACCCAGCCTGCCATGATGCTCTAAGACATGCTATCAGAAAGCCCTGATTTGAGTTGGACTTTTATAGCTGAAGGCTTAGATGGAACTTACGGCTAAAACTACAGAAAAAAATCAAAGGGGAAAAACAATAACAAAACCCAAAACCAAAATCCATGAAGAAAACACCAAGTCCTGTCATTTCTAGAACCATATACAATTCTTTGCTCTTATCTAAAATTCTGAATACCAAAAATGAAGGTTAAAAAGTCCATTTTAAGGAGTATTAAATAGTTTGTGCTTTGTGTCGGTATAGTCTCTGCAAAGCTTCATGCAACCAGATAATGGACTGAACAGGTTAATCTTATAATTCATGGCGTAGATTGCTTTATGGTCAGTTTAAAATTTCCTATACCAAACCCATTATTACACCTCATCTGCACCCTCCTCTATGCTAGTACAGCTGTTATTGAGGTCATGCTATGAAACTAAACAAAACAAAACAAAAAAAAAAAAAAAACAAAAAACAACCACTCCTTTAGCAATTAAAATAACCCACCTCTTGAGTTATAATTAAGATGAACCCTTTCAGTAATTGTGTGTAACACAGCTTATACACAGAAGCATTAGCACAAGTATTGTGGCAGTGACAAATAGTTAGAGAAGGAGCAGGGTCTTGAGCTGACTTTGCCATCAAAACCAAGAACCTTATAAATGGCAGCCTTCCTGGGTCAGCCTTGAAGGCTGACAGCAGGAGATACAAGTGTGGATGGGAAGAAAGGGCCCATTTTTCATAAACTTCGTTGACTAGGCAGGCAGGGAGATCCAAAAATGGGAGTCATATATACCTCAAGCTATTCTTTTTATTATTGAGCATAGAGCCTGTATTTTGGCACTGAATGTGCGCAGAAATGAAACCAAAGTGATGGTTCCAAATCTGATTGCATTCAGACTATAAGTGTTTGAAAGGCAAAGCTAAAATGGAAATCTTTTGGCTTAAATAATTTCTAGGTTCTGCAGAAAGCAATGATAAACACTGTCCCAAGCTACATTTATTTAAAATGTGTAAAATGTTAGTGTAAAACAAATGTCAAGTAGAGAGGGCATTGGCAAACAATGAGAGTAAAAATGCAATTAAGCTTAAATAGATGTTAGTTTTGTCTCTAATGATCTTTGTTATTTGTTGTAGTCAATAGTACAGTGTACAAATATTTGTTTTAAGTTTTTTATTCAATACAATGCATTTGATTTGTTTCTGTTTGAGGTTCATTGCAGTAATTATTGTAGGAATCTGAACAAACATAGTAAGTCATCAGTTAATGAAAAATGGGGGTTTATGTTTCAGTCAAAAATTTCATTTGATTATCCCTGTCTAAAAAAATTATGAGTAATTTTGAAACAAAAGAGACAAGAAAGTACATCTCATCAATAAACATGAGTATGTGCTAAATCAGAATAATTTATTCCTAAGCCATAAGAAAAGCAATGGCTATGTAATAGGACTGCTATCAGCCAGCATTCAGATAGTAGTAAATGTAGAGTGAAAAATAAAAAAGGATTTTTGCGTTTCTTTTTATTTTTTGCCATTGACATAGCATAAATAAACATTCAGCTCAAGTGAGCAACTTTCTTTTTGCTCAGAACCAAAGATTTATATTTTCAGCACTCCGAAATACAGGATTTTTTTCACAATAAAATCTTTATAGAGTGATAAAAAGATAGGTAAATACATAAAAGCTAACTTTCGGGAAGTCGCAGGTCATTTCATTCAAGACTGAAATTCTCTGGGAAGCTTATTTGATGAAACAAGCATTTGTCATTATATTGATGATTGATTTTGCATCTAGTTCACAAATACCCTATGCAAGTTTATCCAAGAGAGCTGTGGGGATTCGGGTCCACATTTTAGGCATCTGTGGACTCTCAACACAGTTCAGTTTCCAAATTTTTAGTTTCCCATACTTCTTCCCTTCTCTTCACAATGTCTTTTAGCCTATTTAGATGACAAACAATAAAAATTTAGATTACTGAATGATTTGGGTAAGAAGGTACTTCTAAAAATCATATAGTCTACCTGCAAGGAATAGGGACATTTCTCACTACCTTTCAGTTTGCTCTAAACCCCAACCGACCTGGATTTGAACACTTCCAATGATGGGGAATCCACAACTCTGGGGAACCTGTTCCAGTCTCTCATCACCACCATCATAAAAAGATTCTTCCTTATGGCCAATCAAAATCTACCCTCTTTCCCTTTTGATTACAGGCTTTGAAAAAAAAAGTAAAATTATGTCAGTGTTTTTCTGTATATAACCCTTTAACCTCTTCCAGGCCAAGCTGGATGGGGCAACCTGGTCTAGTGGAAGTGTATCTTTTACCTTCCTTCTTTCTTAAACTCAAATTATGTGGCAGCAACATCAGCTTTGTGCTCTCAGATAGGCTTGCAAAGGCAGGTGCAGTTTCAACAACCATTCCCTACTTCTTCCTAGAGAAAGTATCTGCAGTTTATTATGCTGTTTTTTGTGACTTTGGGCAAACATGAGCTAAGCTGACTGTGGATATATAACAGATCACAAAAGACAGCAAAAGCCAAAAAACAAAATGAGCTCTGAATTTTGGCAGAATTTAAACACGAGAAATTTTAGCTCAAGAGACAAAAGCTTAAGAGGTTGCAAGAGAGGACTCAGAAAATCCTGCCTATAGTATTTTACAATCTGTTTTGTTTTAAAGCAGACATATGGGAGATATAAACAAATTTTGCCCCTAACAGGAATTCTTGGTAACAAATGTAAGTCATCCTATTAATTAGATAAATAGGATGGGTTTTTTTACATTTATTTTTTATATTACAGATACATGTGATGGGAAAGACAGGGGCACACATGAAGAATATATACAAGCACACATTAACACTGCAAACATGTAATATATGCCTTAAGTCACAAATATGCTTGCATTCTTAAACAAACAAACAAACAAATAAATAAAAAAACCCCAACCAACCAAAAAAAAAAAAAAACCACCAAAACCAAACTCCACCCAGCCAAACTAAAAACATGAAATGAAAAAAAAAAAAAAAACAACCCACCAAACAAGTTATAAGATGCATTTTGAAAACATAAGACTATGCTCTGGCAGTTTTTAAGCTATCATACACTAAAAAACATTAGTGAAATATTGTCTGTTTTTCTTCCCATCAGTATATGAGAAAGTGGAATATTTTGCTAAGGGAAAGAGATTGAGAACATGAAGTAGCCTTTACCTATCTGCTTGTGTGTTGCCAGCACTTCCCCTCGTTCTCCATCATGCAGTCTCTTTTGCGGCTCTGACATGTTGTTTTGCTGTCTCTGAAAGAAGTCTTTGCCTTTTCTGCTCCATTAACATTTACAGGTAGAAATTGCATCTACTCAAAGTGGTTTGAATATACACAATCTGCCTCTTTCTGCCCCTCCTTGTTATATGGCTATGTAGGTGGCCTTTAGTTAGGCTTACTACTATCATTTCAAGGGCAATGGTATACTCAAGGAAGTCCTGGGCCCCTGTCTGGGATTTCAGATGCATTAAATTAACTGCATTTTCAGTTTCAGCAAAAGACTTTGGGAATAACTTGAAAGTTTCTATATTGTATGAGTCATCAGGTTTTGTGACTACTGAATGACAAACTTCTGACAAATGACAACCTGCCTGGAAATGAGGATACTACTAAAATAAACATCCTGTCACCCCAGAAAAGCAGCATTTCTGCAACATAGATTTTCTTAACTATAATCACAAGTAAATAATGGAAAAGGCTAAGGAGACATTGATCTAGCCTACTTTATACAGAAAAAAAATATGGCAGTTTGAAGGTCTAATGGCAATTTGTGCACTTCATCTGATTACTCTTTCAATATAATAAAATAGTATGAGAAATTCATGCATTTTTATGATAAAAAGGTATTTCCAGGCAATTACAATAAACAAGAAGCACAAAACACACTTATTACATTTTATTGCTGTGGTTTCTTTTATAGTTAAAAATAAAAATCATGAGAGAGATTCAGAGAGATGACTTATGCAGGAGGCATTATGATTCATAGGCCTTACAAAACAGATGGGACTTTTTGTTAGGGTTGGGCAAATCAAATAAAAAGTATGCTGAACAGCAGACGTATCAGATATTTCAATGACAGGAATAGGGCTTTATTCTATCTGTGTCTTTAGTAATTTCACAGCAGTGGAAATTCATTCACTTCAGTGGGACAACTACACAGGTAGATGCTAAAGAAAATTTATCTCATGGCTAGATATAAAGGGCTTTACATCAAAAAATTCTCCCAATCCTATTATTTGCTACATTTTTCATAAACATGTAGAAATAACTTAAATCATTTCATAATTTTTCCATCTTTTTATATGAGGTTGTCTGTTATTATAGAACAAAATCATACAAATACTTAAACACATACATTTCATTCTCCTTTTTTTAAAAAAAAATATAAGCATAAATTTTAAATATCAATCCTTGTTTTCAGGAAAAAAAAAAAGGCAAAACAAGGAAAATGTATGCTTATAGGTGACCAGATTGAGGAATATTTCCTGTTTGAGTATTGCATCACCATTGTGGCCCACCAACTTAATGTTCTACCCACTTAACCATCTGTTCTATCCTACAACTAGCATTTTAGTTATTTACTTCAGAAATAAAAATTCTAACCAGTAATGTTTCTTCTTGATGAAAAATGTGTAATTATTACTTCTTCATAAAAAGATAAATATCATCATCCATTTTAGGTACATGAATTAGCTCTGGCACTATAAAAACTATAATTCTTATGATGAGACAAAATAATTAGAGGAGTTGATGACAAGAAAGAACAGTAACTACACTTTCTCCCCATTTACAGTCACACCTGCTTAGAGATTAAATTGTATTTTTATGCTACATTAAAACAGCATTTTCTACAGGAACGCATTATGTTTCTGAAAGGCAATTGCAAATGCCTTTGTGAACTCAGCATTATTTTGTGTTCTGCAGCAAGCACTTGTGTTAGTGTCAATTAACCTGTAATTCCATTTTTGAGAGAGGAAAAAAAAGAGAAGAAATGTCATTCAAAGCCCCACGTCTTCACTCCTATGTGGACCTTGTTTTGATAGTTTTGTCATCCTTNTTTGAGCATCACATTTCATTATATAATTAAGACAAATAATTTAATTTAAAAATAAATAATCTTAAAAATATTAATTTTTATGGCAAAATAATTTTCCTCAGGAAACACTGATCATTATTTCTGTCAAATCTGCTTACCACTTCACTGAATTTCTTTCAATAAATTAGGCTGTTTTTCATCCTAGCATCTTAGTCAAATAAAAAGAATTGCCATGTGTGTGTAGGTACTATATTTCCTGTTAGATCTTGCAGAGAAAACAAAATACACTGTTTAATGTTTCCTAGGATCAAAAGAAACAGCAGGAGAATAACTGTTTTACAACTCTACAGCATGGGAAAAGGGATTATAAAGCTATTCCATTTGGCTGGAGTGGTTGCAATAATTAGAAAAGGACGTGAGTTTACTTGATAATTTTTCATTTTGTCAAGCATGCTTTTGAACAGTTTGGTAAAGAATAGTAAATAATTCAGTATGTAAAGGTTAAAACCAAACAAACAATCAAACCCTAATTGTGCTTAACATCTCAGAGTGTACTATATGCATAACAATGCCACCAGATGGGTAATCATATGCATAGGAGGACTAATTTGACTGTTTAACAATTAACTAAAAAAAAGTTGGTAGACGTGATGATCACTACTGGCACCAAAGATGTTCTAAGAAAGATTTGATGGGCTCTATCTCACATTCACAATCATAGCAACATTACTTTTGTTCTTACAATAACTACTTTTGTGCATACTGTATAGGGCAGAGTTCATGTCATGTTTTTTAAATCTGGATAATTACTTTCATTGACATTAAGTACTACATATTTCAAATATATTATCAATACCAAAAATACAAAAATAATATTATATGATGCTCTAAACCGGAACTTAATAAGTGACTAACACTCAGAAGTATTATCCTGAAAAGAGTGAAACAATTTGCAGGCATCACTATAAGACCTTGAATCAAGGGAGCCTCTTGATATATCTCTCTGGCTTATTTCCTGCCCCGTATTTGTATTTTCAGTTTGGTAATTTGCAGTTACTGAAATTATCCAATTCTTTATCTGATGGCAAATAAAAATTCCGTAACTACTTAAAAATTATAATTCGTTATATCAGAGTTTTGAGAGAAGTACAAGCAGCTTTTTAGCTGGAAGAATACTATGAAACATACAGTTTACCCACCAAATTAATAAATGCAAGAGTCATAGTAAATTAGAATTATTTGGCAATAATACATATAAAAGGAATACATTACATAGGAAGGCCCTGGGAAACTAGATCATGTTTTGCTTTTGGCAGAAAGTGGGACTAAATGACTTCCAGATCTTTGCAATCTGAACATTCTATGACTTCCCATGTAAGTTCACATGAATAATTAGCATCATAATCTACATTTACAAATATAGACTTTTTTTTAAAAAGAGAGAACACTGTGGTATGTCATTGTAATTTGACAGTTTAGTTAAAAAATCAGGATGGAACTCCCATTGCCCAAAATCCTATTAATTACTTCATTGAAGAGCCTGTACAGAGGAGGTTTTTTTAAAGGTTACTGAAGGGATAAGTCACTTGCAAGAGGGTTTGCACAAGAGTTAATTCTCATTATATCTAATTATTGAAGAGCTAGTGGTTTCATGCTGATTACATAGAATCATAGAATAACCTGGGCTGAAAAGGACCTTAAAGATCATCTAGTTCCAACCCCCATTCTACTAGACCAGGTTGCTCAGAGCTCCATCCAATCTGGCCTTGAACACTTTCAGGGATGGGGCATCCACACCTTCTCCGCGCAACCTCTTCCAGTGTCTCACCACCCTCACAATAAAGAACTTCCTCTTAATATCTAATCTAAAACTACACTTATTCAGTTTAAAGCCTTTACCTATTGTCTCATCACTACATGCCCTAGTAAAAAGTCCCTCTGCAGAATTCTTGTATTCCTCCATAAGGTATGGTTATAACATCTCCACATCTTCTCCAGGCTGAATAACATTAACTCTCTCAGTTTATCTTCATCTCAAGTATTTTTGANCTGAATCAGGCAGATAAAACCTCAGTCTAATATTTGATCTTAACGCAACATTCTAAAATTGTCAGTTTCAGCTGATTTTTGGTCTGGACATACATATTTTTACTTAGGCACTCCAGTGTCCTGGCTACTATTAATACCTATGCCCGTTTTGAGCATCACATTTCATTATATAATTAAGACAAATAATTTAATTTAAAAATAAATAATCTTAAAAATATTAATTTTTATGGCAAAATAATTTTCCTCAGGAAACACTGATCATTATTTCTGTCAAATCTGCTTACCACTTCACTGAATTTCTTTCAATAAATTAGGCTGTTTTTCATCCTAGCATCTTAGTCAAATAAAAAGAATTGCCATGTGTGTGTAGGTACTATATTTCCTGTTAGATCTTGCAGAGAAAACAAAATACACTGTTTAATGTTTCCTAGGATCAAAAGAAACAGCAGGAGAATAACTGTTTTACAACTCTACAGCATGGGAAAAGGGATTATAAAGCTATTCCATTTGGCTGGAGTGGTTGCAATAATTAGAAAAGGACGTGAGTTTACTTGATAATTTTTCATTTTGTCAAGCATGCTTTTGAACAGTTTGGTAAAGAATAGTAAATAATTCAGTATGTAAAGGTTAAAACCAAACAAACAATCAAACCCTAATTGTGCTTAACATCTCAGAGTGTACTATATGCATAACAATGCCACCAGATGGGTAATCATATGCATAGGAGGACTAATTTGACTGTTTAACAATTAACTAAAAAAAAGTTGGTAGACGTGATGATCACTACTGGCACCAAAGATGTTCTAAGAAAGATTTGATGGGCTCTATCTCACATTCACAATCATAGCAACATTACTTTTGTTCTTACAATAACTACTTTTGTGCATACTGTATAGGGCAGAGTTCATGTCATGTTTTTTAAATCTGGATAATTACTTTCATTGACATTAAGTACTACATATTTCAAATATATTATCAATACCAAAAATACAAAAATAATATTATATGATGCTCTAAACCGGAACTTAATAAGTGACTAACACTCAGAAGTATTATCCTGAAAAGAGTGAAACAATTTGCAGGCATCACTATAAGACCTTGAATCAAGGGAGCCTCTTGATATATCTCTCTGGCTTATTTCCTGCCCCGTATTTGTATTTTCAGTTTGGTAATTTGCAGTTACTGAAATTATCCAATTCTTTATCTGATGGCAAATAAAAATTCCGTAACTACTTAAAAATTATAATTCGTTATATCAGAGTTTTGAGAGAAGTACAAGCAGCTTTTTAGCTGGAAGAATACTATGAAACATACAGTTTACCCACCAAATTAATAAATGCAAGAGTCATAGTAAATTAGAATTATTTGGCAATAATACATATAAAAGGAATACATTACATAGGAAGGCCCTGGGAAACTAGATCATGTTTTGCTTTTGGCAGAAAGTGGGACTAAATGACTTCCAGATCTTTGCAATCTGAACATTCTATGACTTCCCATGTAAGTTCACATGAATAATTAGCATCATAATCTACATTTACAAATATAGACTTTTTTTTAAAAAGAGAGAACACTGTGGTATGTCATTGTAATTTGACAGTTTAGTTAAAAAATCAGGATGGAACTCCCATTGCCCAAAATCCTATTAATTACTTCATTGAAGAGCCTGTACAGAGGAGGTTTTTTTAAAGGTTACTGAAGGGATAAGTCACTTGCAAGAGGGTTTGCACAAGAGTTAATTCTCATTATATCTAATTATTGAAGAGCTAGTGGTTTCATGCTGATTACATAGAATCATAGAATAACCTGGGCTGAAAAGGACCTTAAAGATCATCTAGTTCCAACCCCCATTCTACTAGACCAGGTTGCTCAGAGCTCCATCCAATCTGGCCTTGAACACTTTCAGGGATGGGGCATCCACACCTTCTCCGCGCAACCTCTTCCAGTGTCTCACCACCCTCACAATAAAGAACTTCCTCTTAATATCTAATCTAAAACTACACTTATTCAGTTTAAAGCCTTTACCTATTGTCTCATCACTACATGCCCTAGTAAAAAGTCCCTCTGCAGAATTCTTGTATTCCTCCATAAGGTATGGTTATAACATCTCCACATCTTCTCCAGGCTGAATAACATTAACTCTCTCAGTTTATCTTCATCTCAAGTATTTTTGATAGGTTCATTTGTTAAATATGGCAATGAATAAAAACTCCTCCATTTTTTTTAAAGTGTGACATTGTCTACTATGTTAGATGTCTGTTAAAAAAAAAATTCTCAGTGAACATCACTTCTATAACAAATGTGAAACAGAGCAACCAAATGGGTTTGAATAGTTCCTAAAAGCACTGAGAAAGTAACTATTGACTGAGTTGCTTATGAAAAACAAAGGCTAAAGCTGTTAAATTGTTGAGGTCCACATCTTATTTTGTAATAGCTTAGTACCGCAGGATCTGTCCTGGAAAGATAGATAGCAATACAAAGCTTTCTCAAGACTTCCATCCAATACAGTGATACAGGAAACAAACTTTAAATAATAAAGACATCTACTTATTTTTCGGGGTGTGATTCTACATATTATATTATCTATATATAGCATAGTTAGCAGCCTGTGTGATGTTTTACACATATGATTTACATTTTTATCAGAGCCAAATGAATGCTTATGATCCAAGAAATATGGCTATTTCCTTATGTATTTAAATACTAAGATAATTTAGGCCATAAGATCTATCATATCAAGTATAAAGCATAAAATATACTAAAAGCATAAAGCTCAAAGGCTTGATTTTATGTAGGTCATTCCAACCAAACTTTCCGCTTTAGAGTTTCAGGAAAATAAAAACTGCTAAGCATAGAAAAGTAAACCCCCAAACTATCTCTAGATATTTCCCCTTTATTTGCCTTCAACATCAGTTAATGGTGCATGATTTGCAATCAATATTGAACAAGGTCCCCAAGGACTGCGTATAAATTTCAAGTAGTGTAAATGCAAAGGAGCCTCTCTGAGATACTTCTTTTTCAAGTGACTGTTGCTTTAAATAAAAATCTGAAAAGCAATTGAAAGCAGTATACCTAGTAGAAATATATCATTAAAAAAAGGTGATATAATGTTCCTTGCATACTACTCAGCTTCTGTGGGAAAAAATATTTTTAATCTGATTCTCTTTTTACGTGAGTCAGGGCTACAAAACATCCTAATTTTTCACAAACAAAACTTTCCTTCCCTACAGTTCTGTACTAAGAGAAGAGGGGAAAAAAACCAAGCAAACAAACAAACAAAAGGGGATTTTAGACATTTTTCTGAAGTACATAGATGACATACAGTTTAGCAGAAACTAATTTCTGTGATTAGGCTGAAGGCCATATGTATCTCCCACACACATCCGTTGCAAGTGAAGTTCATCTATGAAGATTTCCCAAGTGCTTCAGATGCTTCAGACTGAAGGTCTCTGTAGTTCACAAGAAATTCCTGACAGAAATATTGAACACTATGTAGGCAGAATTTGATGCACATGAAGTCATTTAGGGTGCTTTTTCATATACACTAGACAAGGAGAACTTATACTAGACAAAGAGAGCTTATGTAGATAACAGACAAGGAAAATGTACCATCTCCAAATGTAGTAGTTAGAAAGAAATACCTGTATGTGACAAATACTTGTGACTGTTGCTCTATGCAAGGTCTTCAAGTTCAGTGGTTCACCTTGTTCAGTATAGAGGTAAGACCACAGAACTGAAGGAAGCCTCCCTCCACCTCTCAGGGAGACAGAGATAACAGGCATAACAGAAGCTCTTCTGAGTCAAAGAATAAGGAACTAAAAACCTCACTGAACGTACAGGGAGCAAAGGAACAGGTTAGGATCTAACAGTGCTTCATTACATGTTTCACTAGTGTTTCAAACACTATGGTTGGTTTCACATGCACAGATCATCATAATTTAAGTACTTCAGTTGTATTTCCTAATCAAAAATCATGAAAGACTGAAAAGTTACAAAAGGTTAATGCCCTAAACACTCAGCAGCTTGCAAAGGCAGGGGGGTGCTTTACTGTACCTCTGATGGAGGAGGAGAGTCTTTGGGTGTGGTGGTGAACATTCATATTCTGCACATCCACAGCTCAGGTGTAGAAGGAGATGTGTGATCAGGTTCTGCTCAGCAGCTGGAGTGGCCTAGATGGAATATGGGACAATCCCAGAGAGTGTGTGGCTTCGTGTTCTGATGGAACTGGATACCACAAGTGCAGAAAAGAGACCACCACCACAGGATCACCTAGAAACATTCCTGGAACATTCAAATAAAGAGAAATATGCACACCTGACCAAGACTGAGACCAGCTCGTGAGGGTGGTGACCAAAGACTTTAAAAGACTTGGTCTCAGGAGGAGGCGTGCAAACCCACCACTGGATTACGACCATGGTAGTCTGCAGAGTATTGCTAAATCCAGGGGTGGTGACATTTTCCCTTTTCTTTTTCTTGGTCCTTTCTTTCTTTCTTTCTTTCTTTCTTTCTTTCTTTCTTTCTTTCTTTCTTTCTTTCTTTCTTTCTTTCTTTCTTTCTTTCTTTCTCTTTTTCTTTCTTTCTTTTTTCTTTCTTTTTCCTCTCTTTCTCTCTTTCTTTTTTCTCTTTCTTACTCTTTTTCTTTTTCTTTCTCTCTCTCTTTCTTTCTTTCTTTCTTTTCCTCTTCCCTTCTAAGAGAGCAAATTTTTGTTGTTTTAATTGCAATTTTCACTTAGTCTCTAACTGAAATCAGTTCAGTTGTTGCCAATAAATATTGTGGTATTTGCAAAGACCCCTGGATATTATATTTATTATGATCATTATGTATCCCACCCATTACTATGCAGAGAGAATTAAAACAACCTACCCCTTTCCCACTGAGTGTGACAGGACAAAAATTAATGGTTTGGGTTTTTTTATTCTTACAAATCCTCAGTGTATAGACATTCTGAGTAAAACCTCCCAAAAGTCACAACAGTGACTTTAAAAAAAAATAAGTTACCAAAACCTATGAAACAGGTCATATTTTTACTTTATCATTCAGGAGGGTTAATGTTTTTGAAATACACTAACTGCTAGGCTGTATGGCATAAAATTAAGCATAAGGAGAGACGACATAACTGAAAGATAAACTCATTATTTTGTTCCAGATTAATAAGAGCAGGACAGAGTCAGAGTGAGAAATCAAAGAGAGCAATGATGCTTGCGCATGTGTGTAGGACACGTATGGAACGTTATGAAGCAACGTTATCTTTTATATTATATTTCTTTCTCTATTGCCTAAAAATTGCTATCCTTTCTCTGGAAAAGAGAAAGGATTTTGTTTATTTGTATTCTATTTCTTTTAAGAAAGTACTATAAATACATCCATTAAGCAGAGCAACTATCAAAGCACCACATGTTGTTGTACTTTAAAAAAGTGGCCCCTACTGCTATTTCATTTATTAATTACTCTAGATGAAAAAGAGATGATCTTGAGCTTTTGTCACACGGTCTTTTAACTTGACACCAGCTTGAATTATCTTCTAACAATTGTCTACTGCAAAGCTGATAATGTCTCTCCTAATCTTCTCTTTCTGGAGAATCTGAACCTTATTTAACTTTCTGAATGAATAAAATCCTTGAGTCTCAATTCTAAATGTTCTTTCGTACCCTTTGCTTTGTTACCTCATTTCCTTAATACCTCTATTATGATAAGCTGCTAAGAACTGCTCACTGCATTTTTTTCTTGATCACTGCTGTCTTCTACAGTGCCAAAACCATATCTTCTTTAACTTAGTTCATAGGTAACATTCCCATTCTACTTTAAAGATCTTACCTCAGCTTTTTAATTTTTTGGTTTTGTTTTTGTTTTATTGTTCACTGAGGTCTACATTCTGATATTTTTACTCATGCTAAATATAAGTTCATTCCTCAAATACTATGTCTTATTTAAAATGAGACATTAGCAGAGAAAGAATTAGAAGATACGTAGTCTAATCAGCTGTCCTGGTTTTGTCTGGGATAGAATTGATTTTCTAGAAGCTAGTTTGGTTTGGGTTCAGTAAGTGAATAATGCTGATAACACACTGATGTTTTTGGTTGTTGTGAAGTAGTGCTTGCTTTGCATCAGGGACTTTTGAGTGCCTCATATACTACCAGTCAGGAGCTATACAAGAAGCTGGGAGGGAGCATGGCCAGGATAACTGGCCTGAACTTGCCAAAAGGATATTCCATACCATAGAACATGTGTGGCATTTAGTTGCCAGTTTGGGGTTAAACCACAGCATCAGGATATAAAATTTCAAATTTTCTAAATTTCTACCTCTCCATATTTCTGCCACCATACTAACAAGTTTGTGCTAGCACAGATGTATTTGCATGCAATCCCTAAACCCGAACTTAGTTTTAATTTCCACTCCCTGGGGGTCATACTGTATATTTGACTCTGAAGTGCAATATCCCAACAACAACAGGAGGTCTGATGAAAGGTTATCATAAAGAACTGCAACAGAAATGTTAAAAGTGTTAGATATGGAGCATGAATGAGAATGGCTGCATGTGGAAAAAACAGATAGAACCAACTAGATAGGAAGATCCATTAGAAAGGCATGTATTGATGGCACCTAGATGAACACATGATCAGTGTGCCAGAACACCTTGGGACAACAAGGTTGTGAAATGTAAGGAAAAATAAAATCAGGAAATGCCAATACTTAGATTTAAACACACAAACAAACAAACAAACAAACAACCCCAAAACTGTAAGAGATGACAAAATGAAGGTAAAGGACAGAATAGGGGACATAAGACACCAAATAAGGAGAAAGTTCTGATGAATCAGACATACAAAAGACTACAGTCACTGTCAGCTTGTGGATGGCAATAAAAGGCAGACCAAAACCCACCACAGATACTGTCTTGTCCTCCTAGCTCCCACTCCTACCTGAGCACATATCTTGGCTCTTCCCTTCTTCCCACAACTCTTTCCAGCTTCAGCTTCTGCTCTGTCTGAGCAATGGGAGCAGCTGCAGGAACAGTTAGATGGATTTGGGCATGTTTTCCCCAACTTAGTACCCTTGCATTTTACTCTTCAGTTTGAGTACCCTGTATTCAATAAACCTTCAATCTAAATTTCTCTCGATTTTTTTCTAAAATATTTCCTTCCATCAAAACACAATAAAGACATCTTCAAAGTCAATGTCAATTAAAAGTGACAGTGGTTTGTGATATTATAATGCAGTGCTGCATGAAGCAACTAACAAAAATATTTAAAAGATGTCCGTACTGGTTGTGAGGATAAGACAGAGATGAATCAGCCAGTGTCTAGAAAAAAAAGACCTCTTCTTTTCTGAGGGTCTGCTCTGGGACTTTTTTGGCATGCTCATTGTTTGTCCCTACAGAGACTTCTCCCTCTCCCCAGATCTAATACTAATTTTTTAATTCTTGTATATAAGAAATCATCACCACATCCTGGAAACACTTTAAAGGGTTTACTTCCCTGTTTTCTGATCTGCTTATTGTCTAAAAAATTCAGCATAATGTGTGCTTTCTGCTTTGATGATCCTTTAAATCTTCCTTTGAATATAGAATTTGCACATGTCTACCAGTTCCTTCACAGCCCAATAGTGTGCAAAAGATTTCTGAATAATTAGATATACAGGCTAAAAACATTCACAAAAAACCAGTATCCTAAATAAGCAATGTTTGAGTCAATGCACACCCAAAACTAATTATGGATTAGAGTGATCAGTAAGGACAACATATCCATCATATCAAGTATTGGACTTTTTTATATCAATGTCTGCTTCGGACTGTGCTAAGATAGTTATTTTCACTCTGTGTATGTCTCCAAACAGCACTGTAAAGCAAGGATATACACCTATGCCCTTTCTTAGTAATCTGATAGTTATGGTGTATCAAAACCCATCTTGAAAAATATAAAAAATTCCCATCTTCAATAGCACTAGTCTGTTTCATACAGAGGGCATGTAAAGGGCATGTTCTGAGAAGCAAGTAAGAGTGTACAAGCAACATTCAAGAACTGCTTTGGATATATATAAGTAGCTGTTTTCATATTTTTCACCTTTTTTAACAGGAAAACAAAAATGAACTAACAACAAACACAAGAAATAGAGTATAAATATATAGGATTTGGGGTTTTGTTTTGTTTTGGGTTTCTTTTTTTTGTTTGTTTGGGTTTTTTTGTCTTTTTTTTTTTTTACTGAAGAATATTTCCTCATTTGTTTTTTTCTGTCATCCTTCACAAGATTTCCCATCAGACAGTGAAGTCAGACAGAATAATGATGAATGTAACAGTAGCCCAGTACCTTCTAGGACTACATTTTATCAGATCACAGCCAAATTTGATCAGAAACTTGCATTTTTATGAAGAGTAAGGCCCAATCTTGTTTTGTGCTTTTTCACCATGGACTCACATACAGATTAGACAGCACAAAATGAATGGATATTCGAGGAAAGGTTTTAGGCATGTTACTTCTGCTTCTGTTCACTATCACTGGAGATGAAAGCAGTACTTACTAGTTTTTATTCCTTCTTTCTATAGACTAAATAGCATCTGCTCAACAATGCATTTACACTATTGATAAACAAATCAAGGGGAAAAAATAAAAATTATATTTTCCATGGTCTTTTAATGCACATTTGAGTTTCATGGTAATGCACTCCTAAGAAATTTACTAATTAAATGGTCACCAATCACACTGTGACTGACAGAAAACACTTGGAACAATTACCTACATGGCCCTGAGTGGTATAAATAAAATGATCTTATGATCTTTGTCAACAAGACACATTCCTAGGCAAAATGTTAAAAGAGAAAATGCCACTCTGCATCTCTTCTTGTGCTGCATTCAATTGTGTTTTTTCTCAGGCCTCACAGGATTGCACCCTGTGATTAATTTGAGTGTAAAAAGCTGAGTTACTTCTCAATTCCTCTTATTGTATTTTTTGAGGATCTACTTGAAGATCTTTGCAGAGATAGACTAAAGGACTGTCATCTGCATCACAGTGGTTTAAACTTCAATTTCCCTGCAAAGCATGGCATTATCAGAC